>JABFQB010000024.1:0-16325 GCA_022817105.1 Pseudanteris insignis
ATGTAGCAGTTTTCAAAGACCCCATGTGGAAATTTCCATATGGCACAATACTGTTCCAATACTGGCAGTCAATATTATTCCATTGCTGGCCCGGGGCTGGAGTGATGATGCTGGATGTGCGGTGGACCAATAGTAAGTCAGTACTAACTCAGTACCTCGTCGCTAGTGACGCAACAATGTTTCGCTAACAATATTTATGTCTACCAGTACTGGTTAATAACTACCAGTGCCACTATTGGATCGCTACTGGCTTACAAATTATGCCAGAGTAGAAAAAAATGAAAATAATCGAACGGAATATGTAATTTATGTGTTAATTATTTATATGTTTTCTACGTAGATATATATCCTTGATAAAATCTGAACAAAATGTATTACTTTTGCTGCTACCCATTTCTAATTACATACTTCGGTGTATATGATTATCAGCTGCATTGATTTGGCTAAAAATTTAACCAGCTCTATCGGAACTCTTTTATTTTACCGTTCCCGTTGAAAGGCACAGTCAAATTAAGACTGGGCCTGGTTTTGTTGACCGTAGTCTCATTTTACTATTGTATTGATCGTAACAATAAGTGTTGCAGCAGTACCAAAAGAGTACTCGAAACGAATACTCATTTCTAACCTTCCTTTTATACTGTAGCACTCAGTCATTACCGTAGCCCTTATATAACACATTTATCATTATACTCAATAGATGCTTGTAGCCGTGCAGATTGGAATACCGCTTAACACGATGTCACGAGTTCGATTCTTCGCTTCAACAATTGATTTTTCAATTTTTTTTGATTCTCATATTTATTATCCCTTCTTTAATATAATGTAAAACATATTCCAAGATTATAATCAAACGTAATTTATGCTGATCATTTTTACATGTTCATTGAGAATAAATATATCATAATATAATTTAAAAAAAAATAAAATACGACCGAGAGTTAAACATTTTAATTCATACTTTTCTATTATATACGATATCACTTAAACTCCAATTTGTTAAAATATCTCTCACATTATATTCGAATTCAAAATTGAGTGTAAAATTGTTGAATCACTTGTTCTATGTACAATACCTCAATGAAGCTAGCGGGTGAAGGTTAGCGGAAACAAACAAAAACCAATACCATAAATTATAACAAATTAATTGCTAATTTATTACGTATTTTTTAAATTTATAGCTAATGGCGGGTACGTTTCACTATCGCTGGACGCGTCCTTTTCGTCCTTCTTATTCTTAGTAATAAATCCAAATCATTATTTTTGTTAAAATATAATTTTAAATAATTGATTTAAACAAATTCATTCCGCTGGTGCAATTAATTATAAAACAAAACGCATTTCCTAAGAAACATTGGTACATGTATAGTATTGAACCATTTAATTATTTTTGATAATTTTGATAAAGTTTTGTTCAATCAATTTGAATCTATTCAAGACTATTTCTATCTATTCAATTTCTATCGAAATTTGTTGTAGTTGTACCTTTAGTCCGATTGTACCCCATTATATCTCCCGTATAGGAATCCAACGTGATCATTAATATAGTGCGCAAAGGACCGAAAATTAAAAACAAAAGGTCAATTTTTCGGTATACAACCAAGTCGACATACGAGCGACAAGCAGCACGTAAATCAGTCGCGACTGCATCGCTAAATAAAGGGATGCTGGCAACCCCTTATGGCTGGCGAATTAATGTTGCACCACCTCTTATTAGACGTTCTTAATACCAAGTTTTGCACGCGAAAACTTTGTATGCCGACCGCGACTAGTCCCAAAAGGACTAAAACACTCACAGCAAATTAGACGCAGCTAAGCGAATTTTGTAAACATCGTAAATAACGTCGCCCACTGCACAACGAAAATCCTTTCTATCGGTTCAATAATTTTTGTCTTAAAATTACGAGTGCGGTAAAAGTGCTGCTCTAACTACTTCGTAAACGTAACGAAACGAAAAATTGTCTTGCACGAATTGCCAAGTCTCTGAGAACACCAAGGATGTTGTCCTGCTAAAGATTATAGGATTTTTCTTTTTTTTTCTCTCAGTGTGCAATAATATATTATGAACATTTAACAGTATCTACATGCACTCAATAAAAATATTTTCGGATCTTTTTTTACATACAGTATTGAATTTGCGATGAACTATGGTTAATTGGAACTATGAATGCTTTTAAAGTATGAAATTTCAAATTATTGCTGGATTAGTATAAAACACAAATAATTTTAATATATTTTGGCAATGATATTGCACAAATTTAATGATTATTACAAATTTTGAATTCAATCTAAATTCAATTCAAACGATGTAATTGCGATCAGAGATAAATGCATTTATTTAGCCGGATCTTTTATGTTTTGCGTTGGACCGGCATTTATTGGTTCAGTGTCTCATCAAAGCAAATTTACCCGAGCGCGTAGTGCTTGTGGCACGTGACCGCAACAAAACGCATCGGTCGACTGGCGACGCACGCAACGCGCGTTCACGCGACTCACTCTTTTGAATGTCTATACCCCTGGGACAAACAATCAGGAGATACATTGTTCCATAACGTGATCTAGATGCTTGTTTTACCTCGCTTAATTACATACTATGTTCTCTTTACGAATTCGTTCCGCTTCCATGAAACAGCTAACAAATGTTTGTAAATTTCCTTACAATATTACTATTTCTCTAATAATTATTTCAATCAACTGTTACCATGTTACAATATAATAATATATGCATTGTCTAGAAAGAATGTAATCTCTTTATTTGGATTATTTTTAAAACATAACACATATTTAAAACAAAATTAAATATCTATCACGCGTACTTGTGCAGAAAACGACGATGCATAAGAACAAGAGAAATGTTTCATCGCGTTTTTATTCCTATTACTTTCCGATTCGATAAGTCATTCTGTCTAGAACAATTCGAGTATACAACTTGCTATTGTAAAACTGAATTAATAAAAAAGCTTATCAATAATGAGGTTGCCGGAACTACATAATGTTTATAAAATGGGAATTATAATATTATAATAATATTATAATTTATAATAATAATAAATAAAAGAATAACATCACCATCAGCGACGGAAACACAGTTTTTTTACCAAAAAAATATTTCCTTTTTTATAGAATCTCCTTACTGTTTTGTAATAAACTCACTAAGAAATATTTACGAATGATATAGTGGTACTTCGAAGGCATACTTCAAAAATCTAAAGAATTTCTAAACTCATTTTGTTTTATCGAGCATTTTAATAATCAGATCCATTTCAAAAAAGCATTTCTTAAATCAACCTGATTAATTGGGTAATACGCATCATTGAACTGACCACAATATTTTCATGTATGACAAACTTCTGTACAAGGTCATTTAGTATTGATTTAAATCATTAACTAATTAAAAACTAAATTAAAACCTATTATTGACAATACAAGTTTTGTATTTTAAGTTAGAAAACATTCATTATTTCGTGTAAATTTTTTTTTTATTTTACAAAATTTTGAAAGAAAATGGTTTTTATTTAATTAGATTTTTTTTGTCAGATACAGCAAATTTTGGTGATATTGACAGAATGATTCTCTACGCGTAGAAATAACTATATTATTTATTATACACTGAACAAAAAAAACCTTATCAATTTGAGGTCAGAAAATAGGCTAACTTCAAATAGTGGGCAAATCGCTAATATTAAGCGAATTCAAAAATTAAAAATTCTGTCTAGAGATATGAGCTTTCTCTACAAGTTCTTGAGGTTTTGAGCAATTTGGCCTGTTCAAACCCCTGGATAAACCATGTTATAAGAAGATACGTTTACTTTTATTATATTTTATTTTAATGTTAAAAGTTTTGCATGAGCATAACATGGTTAGGAAATGACTAAAAATCTATTATAGAGTTTTTAAAAAATTCAATTCATGTAAAATGGCTAAGATATGGTAACTTTGTAAATAAGTGTCTTTTCAGGGTTTTTTTTTCAGCAAAACAGACCGGAGTTGCTTTAACTTAGTTAATAATCATAATCATATTCAATTTATGGATTGCATTTTTGTACAAGTGCTCTTGTATAATTGTTTCTCCATTATGGTTTAATATTAAGGTTTTTTTATGATTTCCCAATCCATATGATATAGTGTGAAAAAAGGGTGTAATTTGTACGCAACATCATGTAACGTTACGTTTAATTGTCTGTTGCTTACACTAAAATCATCGTTGCCAAGCAATAAACTATAATTTCTTAAGTAAAAAGTTACGTATTGTAAGATTATTGGATAAAATGAAAAATATTGCATTAAAATGTTAATTGAGGGTAATTATAAATGCCTAGTTCTTAAACAAAACAAATCGCACAGCTACTTCAACATCCTGCTTATATCTGATGATTTATAGTAAAAATCGCCGTATCTAGCATATTGATTGGCTTGCCAGGCATTACGTAATGTCATTAACACTTGTCTACACATGCGCTTGAGCCTAAAGGCGACGCTACCGTACACCCCCTTCAACATCACTGCCTTGCCTCACAAGTCTCTTCGTGTACCTCACTTCGCCTCTAATTTGCCGCAAGATCTCCATATTCTGATCAATCTCGAATAATTTTTTCATAACACGATGATTTTCCCAAAAAACGAATGGAATCGATTATTTTCGCGAAGGTAAATTATATAATATGTAAATGTATATAATAATGGTAAATATATTAAATGTAGGCAATGCAAAGGAATGATTAGGTAGAATCATCATGTGATCTCGATGATCGAGAATCACGATGTGATCGACAAAAAATTCCATGCCTAAAGCACAAAGAATTTTCGTAAACAACTAATCATGAATAAAAATGGTTGTTGCATCGGGCGAGGGCTGTGGTCGTAGGCGGATGAACTATACCGAGAACCTATAATGGCCATTGAGCTTTCGTCTGATACATATTTTAAGTTTTATTTGAGGATTATTGAAACAAAACTTCTGGAAGACTAAACTTTCGCAAATAAAAGTAAACAGACAGCATTATAGGGTACTTGAATTTCTAAATCCGAAATAACAATTCATCTACTCCGAATCTGTAAGAGGTAATGATTGAATTGAAGATCTCAAAGTCAATGAATTATATTGTTTATTTTTTGTTTCAAATTTTTTCAAATTATTGAAAGATTCATGCAAGTATTTAATTAGGTAAAAAGCGAGTTAGAATCGGCGTTAAAACTGAACGCGATGCCGAACAATTTGGCATTTGGCTGCCACTTGTTGAGTAATCTATTTAGTTGTGTAAAAAAAACGACCATTAGAATAAGAAGCAAAAATTAAGATGAAAGGGTATACTAAACTACAATTATAACAAGTTATTAGAAGTGATTTGCAGAAGCATCAAAGATACGAATCGTTGAAATGAAATGATAATGAAATTGTTAACTCTGTTAAACATATAATCGAATACGGAAAAATCCCGGCCCTAATATAGAAAACGTGTTTTTTTTGTTCAAAATTAGTTTCATTCATCAACGTAATTTCCATCGAGAACAACTTAATCATTCCAGCGCGGCACTAACATTTCAATACTAAATTTGTACACGGAGCAAAATAATTTAGGATATTTAACCAAACGATTTGGTTATATAGATTTTGTTAGTTGAATTAAAAATTTGGTTATGATAACTAAATAATTTGATTACATTAACAATCCATTTTGTTGAATCAACCAAAAAATTTTACGCCTAAATTTGGTTAGTTTAACAAAAATGTTTAGTTGAAACAAAAAATTTGTTTGTTGAAAAAAAAAAAATTTAATTCTACGTTCAATGAATTTTTTAGTTTTCCATTAAAAATTCATTTTTTGTTTATACGGAGAAAAATAATTTAGAATATTTAACCAAACTATTTGGTTGTAACAACGAAAACGACCTTACAAAAATATTTGGTCAACAGAACCAACAAATTTGGTTTGCTGTATATCAACCAAAAAATTTAGTTCAATGACCCAAAATTTTGTAACTATAACCAAATATTTTTCTCCGTGTATAAGTATGTGTTTTTAGCTTTTTGCTTAAAAGATATATTTTGAAATACTTTTATATTAATTTTCAATATCGTGATCCCAAATTTAAATTTAATAGAATAGTCTATTAAATCAGTTTTACATACCGGGTGAATTAATTTTCAAACATGAATGTATATTAAATGTATATTAATTTTACAAACATTTCTAACAGTGTACTATAAAGTATGATAATGTTGCCTTGAACTATTTCCTTAATACGCGAGTCGTCGACTGATTGTAATTTTTGTATGGTAGTTTATTAACTCTAATATTTGAAATGTATACACAATTGAAGCATAAATTATCATAAGTTTATCACTAAATTGATGGATAATCATTATTTATTCAACTCAAAATGTAATAAATTCGACTTATTTATTTATAGCTCATATCCGTGCCTAAAAACGCGAATCGTGTGTTACGTTGCACATACTGTCGTGCGTGATGAATACCATTATGCGTTCAATAACATATCTAACAATCGTTAGGGCTTTGCACAGTCGAGGCATTCTCGTGGCTTACCTCTGTGGTTAACTATAAAAACATGTCAAGAATTTGCATACGAAAACCGAAGGATATAATGTTAAATTTTTTGCAAGCTAAGTAAACGCCATGTGATCGAATGAAAATAATGTTGAATGCAACTCTTTCATCGAACTTTATATTCTTGTACTACCTTACAAAATATAAAACATATATATTAATAAAAATAATTTTGTTAAGTTTTGAAATTAGTTGTAATATTGTGTGCTGTACACTTTTAAAAAAGATACATTTAATGTGAGAGTAATTTAATTATTTATTTACTTTAAATTCCGCATAATATAAATAAACTTTTAGATTTATTCTGAAATGATTTCCTTCTTCCGGCAGTGAATGGATTTTTTTTCTAAGAAAACTATTTCGTTTTAAAACTTCTGACTATTATTTTAAATTATTTGTCCACGTTCAATAGATGCAGTATTAAAAAAAATCTCAAACTGTATAATAATTTTGATGATTTTGCGTGTTTTTCGAAATTAATTTAGTCTATTTTTATGGGACAAGTATAATATTTTTATAAAAACTTTCTTCCTATATGTGCATAAAGTATATGTTTTTTTTTGTATAACCATTCCCTTTGGAGGGGGGTATATTGCATTATTTTAATTGAACTAATAGTTTTTAAGCAATAAAAATTTTATTTTGGAAACTTAAAAACACAGTCTTTCGCGTGATAACCTCCTTAATGATCTGCATTTCAGTAGAATTTTCTTTATTAATACGCTGAGAGAAAAATTGTATGAAAATTTACTATCTTTAATAATATTTTGAGGACGTACCTCAAAAATGTATTAACGTTACTCTGTAACATAGTAAATTTGAACGTAATTTAAGGTATTTTTACTAAAATTTGATGAATATTTACTACTTTTCATAGCAATTTTCGAGTTATGTTCTCAAAGTACTACTCAACATATAATTTTTGTACAATTTTTCTTTTAGTGTATTCTTACATTAAACGTATTCGTATCAAATTTTATCATAATTCGTATAGTTTTATATTAGAATTTTACTTCAACAAGAATATTTTTAACACTATAATTCATTCATATAAATCAACAATTTAAAATATATAAATTCATTTCAGAAACGGATCACGTTTTCGTTCTTGATTTTAAATGATAAGAAGAAGAAACGGATGGCATCCTGACATGTGCAAGTCAGAATATTCGTTGGTTATGACGTGACGCATTGCGAGCGCAATGCCTGTCGCAGACACAGTCGATGTTACCCGATGTGCGATTAATGTATGAAGTTCAAAGCTCGCAGCTAACTTCAGGTTAGCGAGCCCTGGGCGATTTCTGGCATCACTGTCGAAACGTCATAAACTCGATAAATGACTGTACTATCTAAAACATATTGACATATCAAAAATTCGAAATTTCGGAAACTTGGACCGAAAGTTTATAAACGTGTTACCGAAATTAAATTAGTACCCGTGGTACCCAAATATATTTTTGAACATAAATTCTTAAATTTGAGTCCAAATTGTGACCGAAAATATTCTGAAATTTTGGATTATTTTTAACAGTTTAAGAGAAAAATATATACTTCCAAAACAGATGTCTTTTTTTTGAGACGTTATGACACTTTTTAGTGTCTTTTCCGGATTTACTGTGTTTAATTCATAAATGTCTGACAAAAAATGTCAGTTTTTGAGTCACTTTACTGACTTAAACTTTGAAATAAAGTGTCTCAGAAAAAGACGGTAAACAGTATTTTCAATAAAAGACCCCAACAGTGTCTTACACACTGAGAAAAAGTCTAGTTACGAAAACTAAAATTTCATTACGTTTACTAAATAATATGGTTAAAAGTGGACCAACTTTACAGTATATTTAAATGGACTAAACGTATTTAGTTGTTTATATATAATAACCTGAAGGTATAATTAAATTGATAAACAATTAATATGTTAATTTAGTTATTAGATTAATTTATTTTTTGGAGGAATATAAATTTTCATGTAAAGTTCATTTAAAAATATAATAAATTACACGAATTATTAGTGCAACGTTCCGATGAGTCACGTGGTCAGTGTTTACTAAATGTTTAGTCAAATTAAAAAAAATTATATTTTTGATACAGCTAGTGTTTTTTAATTATAACAGCATTATGTATTATTTAAGATTAATGCACTTTTATTTAACCAAAGTAAACTTTAAGTCATGATAACGTTAATGGTATAACTAAAGGAAATTCGTAATGAGAACTAGACCACTTTGCTCAGTGCATGAAATAGCCGGACCAATTTGGTTATTTTGCTATTGTATCATAAATATCGTATAATATTATAATATAATAACAAATAAAAATCAAACTTGAAAAAAATATTTATTATTAGTGTTTCGAACAAAACTAAATTTGTTAACTTAAAAAATAAATAAGAAGTAATAAAAGAAATATGATAATTTTCAAAATTCAGAAAATGTTTCAAATTTTTATTTTAATATTCACAAGCATATTATAAACTTAAATTTTGTAGTCAATTTTGCTTCAAGATTTCCACAAAAATAAAACAATAATTAATTAATGAATTATTAAATATATAAATAAATAATAAAAAAATGACGTTACACTTTGAAAATAATCTCGAGTTTCAATTTTTTATAAATATTATAGTTTTATTGTTTTCCTGGAAGAGTATTATTGTCATAATTGGGGGAATTGAAACCAGCAAATCGGCCTCGACGCCAAATTGCTGTCTCATTTCGCGTTATAAAGTTAAAATATAAAATGATGGGTTAGGAATTCTGTGACACTAAAATTGAGACACTTTTGGTTTTGTTGGTTTTTTTTTGGACACCAAAAGTGTCTAAAGAAAAATGTCTTGAAAAAAAGACATCAGTTTTTACAGTATAATGACAAAATATTTCAAGCTAACAATCGACGATATTAAACTTTTGATTAATATGTAAGCTCCATTAAATTGCTCAAATTCTAATGAAATGAATTACGAGTGATAAAGGCACTGTTTATGATTCAACTGTCGAAGGGACAATATGCAATTGTGTAAAGGTATTTCGCGGATGGCCTATTGCAGTGCGATATAATCGACATTACATAACGCACGTTCATTCGAAATACTCTTAGTTAAGTCCGAGAACAATGTATTACCGT
Source organism: Pseudanteris insignis (assembly GCA_022817105.1). Lineage (NCBI taxonomy): Eukaryota > Metazoa > Arthropoda > Insecta > Hymenoptera > Scelionidae > Pseudanteris > Pseudanteris insignis. The sequence continues at coordinate 9,687 of JABFQB010000024.1, forward strand.
AAAGACACAACTGTCCGATAAATGCGGAATAATTCACCACGTCGAGGTGAGACTTTAAAATGTTGTTACATGCACGCAGAAGTTATGAAACTCGCGTAGGTGGTATGACGTTGCAATTAACGATTTATTGCGCCGGATTTTCAAACTTTTAACCACGTTCGATCACACAATCAGTAAAGTTTTTATTTTCTATTTATCTACGTGAAACTCAGAAAAAGAATATCGGCTTTTCGTTTGTATATTGAATTAAAATGGTAGATAATAGTAAGTTATGAAAATAAAAAAGAAATGGGTTTTATTGATAGCGTTACGGGATATTCTAAAATTGCACGTAAAAACTTCGCGATGAAAAGTTTGCGTAGAAAAAAATCTATCGGATTACCCAGCTGAAACTTTTTTCATATGAATTTCCTGAACGTTTTAATTTCTTTAGCAGCGATAAAACGTCATTGTAAAAGAGCCACAATGTTGTAATACTGTAAAATAAATCACATGTTACATTTTTTTATTTTTTTATGGTTTTTTGGACAATTGAAATTTTGTTCTCGATGCAATACGTTATAAAGTTTACAGCTGTAAAACCTCCGGTTAAACTTTACGAGCATCAGACATCGATAAAAAAATTCTTATTTTTCGTAATTCGTAATCTCATGAAATAATTTTACTCGTAAATTATTTAATTATGAATATTAATAATTAAAATATAGTTTTCGTCGATCATTAAAAATAAATCGAGCAATAACTGAAAAAGGCTCGGGAAATTTATAAAAAATTTACAGACGTAAATCGTCGTAGTAAGTAGAATAAAACGTGTCGGAAGTATTTTAAAGTAACACACAAAATCACGCTGACTTTTGAAAGCGTAAGCAGATAAGTACGTTCTGATACGAGTGAATACAATTTCAAATATTCTCGTACTTTTATTGAAAACAGTTGAAAAGCTTCACAATGCTCATAATTGTTCTGCGAGTAAATAAAGTTATGATTAAAAAAAGATAGCAATGTCTACAAAATATTTTATTGAACTACAAATTAAAAAATAAATTTATAATTGGTAAACTTTTTAATTTATTAGAAACTTTTTCAATTAGTGAAAAACGCAGTATAAATTAAATTATATTACAAGACTTTTATTATAAATTTTTACGAACAACTATTAAATGTTTTGTTAATGTTTTATTATTATTTTTTCACATTTAATGTATGTGTGATAATTTTTTTTTTATTTCTCTCTACCACTTATCAAACATTTTAACAGTATAAAGTGACTATTAAAACAAAATTAAAATTAACGTATCATTCAAAAGCTTCCATTTTATACATAATACATTATCAGTAAATTTAAACTTGATACAATCCGTTTTAATACTATAAAACAATGCAAGCATATATTAAAATGGGGTTAAAATTTTAATTCGAGCTTAATAACCCCTATTCTCAATGGTAAGTGTTGACGTCGAAGTATCCCTCGACGTGAACTGCGCCAGATTTAAATGTTTATACTTTGTAAAGAACGAAGATTATTATTCTAAACTGCATCGAGCTTTGAATTAATTCTTAGAAACTTTGTTTAGCTTCGCATGCTTTTGCTGACGAACGAGCTTATTAAATTAGCAATTTTTATTATATATTTGCTAGAAATTTAATGAAATTAAAATTACGGTTCCGTAACTGTTTGTTTAAAATTTAAATTTCAGTGAAAATCAAAAAGTGTGATGTAGTATTGTAAAATCAATCATTTTCTTATGCTTGTGAAAAAATTTTATATCGAGTATTATATTTGTCTTGGATAGAAAGTAGAATATCGTCACTCATTTTCGGATAACATGACAATCCACGTGAATTTCGATGACAGATTGGCTCGCTTCGTTCGATGCTTGGGTCTATTTTTCGAGACATGAGTAAACGATCTAGTTATATAGTATACCGAAGTTATTTCACGGTTATTAGAAAGAAATCGTATCCATCACATTTTTTTCTTCACATCGCAAACCTAATACCGTGCGTCGGTTGGTAAAATCTTGTTTATGTAACAAAAATACCCCTCGTTTTGACGTTATTAATGGGTGACTAATGCTCCAGATTTTGATCAATGATTTTACTCGATTTCATGCAATTAACAGTTTATACACTCTCAAAAAAGATTCATTGCTGTGAATGGAATCGTTCTGTTATAAAACCATGTTCGTTTTGTAAGAAAATTTATTTTCACTGGTAAATGTTTGACGTAATTATTTTCGTACAAGTTAGAAAAAGACGCATTTATTTTAACGAAATCCGCCCCTCACCCCACAAAAAATACACTTGAATAAATACAAATTATTATACAGCGTGATATTTGTATTAATAATTAATTAGTTTGACGTAGTAAAATTATGAATAATAATAGCCACGCATTTTAAAATGAAATACTTTTCTTACAAAAGAAATGCATGCATTGCAGAGAAACAAAAATTATTTCCATATAAAATTTAATACTACGTGGATTACTTTTGTTTACGGGCCAAAAGTAAATTAATCTCACATTGAATGGATCATTTTTAAGAGTGTAGGATGCCAATTATGTATTTCTTATTGGGCGAAAATTTGTTACATAATTAACTGTGTTTAGTAGTACATTAAGGAAATGTAAAATCAAAGGAACCATTTTGACAGAGTAAAGTCCCTTTTAGTTATACTGAATAAAAATATGGCTGTGTTAACTTTTATGTAAAGTTGTCAAAACTGTTTTCATTACGACTAAATTTTATAGTCGACTTTTCGATCAATTAAAGTAATCAAATGCAAGAAACTTATTAATAGAATTTATGTAATTACCAACTGTTTGTACTTGAAATTAACTTTAATAATTAATACACAATATTAAGTGAAATAATATAATTACTCAATTAAGTAATTAATTAAATTAATAATGTAATTATTATTAAATAGACATTACTTAATTTGTTATTCCATATTAATAAATATGAATAGTTCATGCAATAACTGTATTGATAATATGTAATATAGATAATTCTTAAAGATATATATTGATAACTCGTTGTTTTACAAAATTTTTCAATGATATAATTCAAATTAAAGTGAATATCATAATTTTTTATGTACCTGTACTTTCTAACCCACTTATTCCTACTAATATCATATTAAGTAGTATCAACTATTTTCGAGCTGCATCAATTATCGATACTATACACTGAGAAAATAGTTGATATAAAAATTACCATACTTTATAGTAAGCTAACATAAATGACATTATTTTGATAAATTATTGAGTAGTATGGAAGCAATTATTAGAAATATCAAAGAATTTATCATAAAGCATAGAATAATTCATCGTGTTTTTGATTATTATCACCAGATGGCGCCACAAATAAGAAAACTGTTTACCAAATTACCAAACTGTATAGTACCACTGACATAAGTAACAATTATACGATTATTTTATAACGCCACCTGTCGATAACTATCAAAGGCACTATAAATTTTACCATATTTTGATAAATTCTTTTATATTTTCAATAAATATTTACAGACCACTCAATTATGTATCAAAATAAAATAATCTTGTCAGCTGTACTATCAAGTATGATAATTTGTTTACAAACTCATTTCTTAGTGGACCTTTGCTAAAAATTAAATTTTAAAACTATAGTTATTAAATCCTAACTTTATTCTAAGTGTATCATGCAGTGTAGTAAATATTTATTAAAATGTAGTACAAATTCTGAACCAATTCTTTATATTAATACAGTAGTTATTTAAATATATAGTTTGCCACACATAATTGTCATAATCAATGAATAATAAATAAATAAATGAAACATCACATTACTTATCATGAGAATTAAAGAATAAAGTTAATAACTGTGATAATTAGTTCTATGGTAAATAATGTATCAACGAGTAAACATTGAGAATGGTATAAAGTATTTTCGTTGATTTTGATTTGCAGGCAGAAATGGAGCGCAGAGGCGTAATTTTGACGGTAATATTTGGAACAGTTGGTGTACTCGGGGTGCTTATCGGCCTCGGCCTGGGTGTGTGGCTGTATTTACGTTCACGCAAATCTAAACAACACTGCGACTTGGAAAATGCCAAACATGGCTGCGGTAGTGGCTCAATAAAACACTCCGAGAAACGAAACGGATTCAACTTCAAGACACCGTTGATCGGCACTAAAACTTTGGGGTGAGTGCAGACGATTTTTTTTAGCGCAAAAAAAAGTACTGGCGCTAAAACTGTAGAAATTATACTCATTATATATTATGTATGTCCATATAGTCTGTGTGTACAAATAATTTGAACATACAAATTTTGTATATGATTTTTATAAAAAAAATCATTTTCTCGTCATTTATCATTCATATAATCAATTACTGAACTATTATTATTATAATTTTCTGGTAAATTTAATGAATTTCTGTATAAAATAATAATTTTGTTAAAATTTCTCGGGTTCGAATTTTTTACTCTTTGCTCTTAGAAATATTGAAATGAATATGAAAATAAAATCCACTGAACACAATTATTTTTAATCTAATAATTGATCCACAGATTTTTAATATAATCCTTTTTAACTGAGAGAGGTAATACTTTCACGTTTAAAAGATTTCATATGGCAACTACGTTAAACTCCACTTACTATTATCTGATTATGTTTTATAATTAATTGGATTATTATTATCTACGCTAGTTGCCATTATGAATATAACCCATTTTCAGGTTTTACTCAAATTAAAAAATAGCATACTTTGCATTTAAATGGTATGCCCATATATTATTTAACTCATACATTTTTTAATTCATAAAAATTTAGATGTATATTATTTTAACAATGCCATACTTATTGTGACTTTCTTTAATTTCAAAAATAAATAAACATATTCAATGTAATTCTATTCAGGTTTATCATAGAAATATTCAGATGCTCTTACTTTAATATTCAATAAATATATTCCTGTGATTGCAAAGTAAAAAAATACCTTGTTAAGCAGAATTTATTTAAGATAAGTAGACCACTTTAAGATTGACGATATAGAAATAAAAATTAAGTGAATAGAAAAGTGAATTTAATTGACAGTAAGTGAAGCTTGTTGCAATAGCTTTTTTTCCAACAGTTGTTTTCATTAGAATTCAGTATTCCCGAAACAAAACAAATCATGTTGATACGTGACATCATCGGCGTTGATACGCTGAAAACCTTTTATTTAGTGCTGCATTATTTATGCTTTCCAGTCTGGACAACGAGAAGTCAAACTAAGTGACTCTCCGACAACTGGTTTACCAAGTTCACAACTTGTGCGGATAATTTGTTTATTTATGAATAATCCTTTGTCAGAAATAAATGATAACTTTTGTTGTCAGGTTAAAAGCCGCATTCGGGTAAGTTCAAATATTACCGAGTTGAGATGCAATACAGTACATCAGTTATACCCACACTGAAAGAAAATTCTGGTAATTGTTACAAAAATGTGATTGCAAAACTTTTCAGTAACCATTACAATACACGATATTTGAACTAATTTTACGTATTAAATTATACTTAACTACTGTTCAATTATGCTTTGATTATAAGACATACATAGGATGATGAAATAGTTATGAACGACAAAAGTAATTTATGTATCATGCATACGTTTTCCATAAATATTTATGTCGCAATTAAGATTATATATACGTAACCATATATTCAGTATATATCGGCGTATATACGCAATTTTAGTATGTAATATGTGTGGACCCATACATTAATATATATGGCCTCATAAATGTAATTCTGTATATGAAATCTAAGAAAAAAAGTGTATTGTAATGGTTATACAAATATTCTATTTGGACTATACAGAAAATAGAGCAGAGAAGACAAATATGTAGTTGGCAAGTATAACTTAGTAACCATTACTATTCACATTTTTCTCAGTGCAGTTATTTCTCAAGAGTAATTAACATTTTCACATACTTTATATTAATGTTTCTTGCATGCCTTACGGTGTTGCTTTTATATGAATATACGAAAAATTAACATACTTTTTTTTCTCTGTGTATGAATTACAACAATACACGTATGGTTATGTATATTTCTGTTTTATTTTCTAAGAAAATTTTATAAAATTAGCTAATTTATATGATAAAATCACCAATTGATAATTGGCTAATGCTATGAATGAGTATAGTAAGAATCATCATACTCAATTTATGATCATGATCATATATATATATCTACACTAAAAATCATTCAGTTGTTTATTTAATATGTGACAGTGATGAATGCTACATTGAAACTGAAGAATACATGTGGCTGTAACATCAGTTACTAATTGTCAAGTTTTGATTAACCATTATATCGATTCGAATAACGTTGTTTTTCTAATGCCGTGTAGATTAAATCAACCAGTTTCATAATTTTGGCAATACTGAGACAGACACGTTTAGTAGATTTGAAATTATCATACTATATTAGTGAATCTGTCAGAATTCTGTTAGTAACTCCAAGTTATTTTTTTCGGTGTAGAAAATATAACAAAACTTACGTATTTCATATTGAATAATATACACGTAGAAAAATGTTTGCATAATTTGTGAAATACGTATCAGTGATTTAACTATACTGTATGGAAACTGAGGATAAAATCAAAATAT
>JABFQB010000025.1:0-16236 GCA_022817105.1 Pseudanteris insignis
CTTACTCTAAAACTTGAAATAAAAACTCCACAGTTTGTTGTAAGTCCAAAGAGCTTGGATAAGGAAATAAAATTGCAAATACCGATCGTTTTGGCAACTTACACTTTGAGGCCTGAGGGAGCTCCTGCAGGAACTGCGCCATCAAAACGAGGAGCTCATTATCCGTCAACATTACCAATATTTCGACCCTGGCTTGATGACAAGACGCTTGACATGCAAGATTAATGTTTGATGTCACCAAATTGAACGTTTTGTTATATACATATAAAAAATAAAATAGCAATGTGACTAATAAATAATAATTGTCTTTTTGAGACAATGATTGTAACAATGTACAAATTCTCAAATTGGTTTTAGATTTAATATATGTATATCTAGAGAAATGAAGGTACAGAAAGTACTTGTTATATAGATATTTATAGATAATTTTTTACAAAATTTGTAGAGTGGATTCAATTTTTATATCAAATATCATTATGTAAGCATTTTATAAAAATGAGATTTATTCTTATAATTGTACAATAATACAAAAACTATCCACAACTTTTTACATAAATTATTGACAAATTATATGAATTCTTGTAACATTAAATGAACTGAGATGTCTAAGTCAATAGAAAGTGAATTAAATTTGATACTTAAATGTAAATTTATTAATATTTATTGTAGATAAAAAAATTATGGTTGATTGTGTTTATATTTAATATCATTGAATTATTCTTTGTATATTTGCCATATTATTTCTAAATATTATTTGTAAGTATTGTTTAACTTTAAGTATACATTTATCATTTATGGTATAATTTTTAATTGTATAAAATTATATTATTTACAGTTTAAATTGAGTTGTTCTTTCAACTTATCTTGTATTTCTTCGACTGACAATCCTTCTACTATTACTTGTTTTTGACGGGACTTCGAACCCTGTAAATTTACTTTGTTAAAATTTATCAACAATTTGTATTTTTGATATAATTGTATAAATATCCCTAAAGACTTAAAAGCTATACAAATTAATAAGCTGAAAGAGTTTCTTACTGTACGTATGTCGCTGATTTATCGTGTACTTTAAATGAAATATGATAAGATTTCATTTAAATTAATCAATATCATTCAATGAATGATACATTCATGAAATACTAAAGATAATTAACACACAAAATGCTAGTAAAACATCATAAAAAAATCTATAAAATAGTAAATATAATATAGGTGAATGTTCTTTTTTCTCTTACAAAAAGATGCAATAATTTGATCAGTAAATCTTATATATGTACAAAAAAGTATTCAATTTAAGTATCAACATTTATAGATTTTAAGTCTGTTGGGATCCCATATGGAAATAGGTTTAGAGAATTTTATATCGCTTATAGAGTGTTGAAATAATGTTTATTATACCATGACAATTACTGAACCTTATTTCAACTTTTCAAATGCGACATGAAAACCTTTTCTTCACCTATATTTATTCTACATGGTATTTATTGATCACACTAACCACACATAAATTTATATTGGATTTTTTAATTTCTAAAGCACAAGCTAGATATTTGATAAGTTCTGTATTGGCTTGGCCTTCTATAGCAGGTGCGGCTAGTGAAACTCCTACACCATCATCATTAATATCTGTAAAAACCATTCATGTAAACTTAATTGATTTTAAAATTTTTAAATTTTTTCAATTTGTGATTGAACTTTTTGAAACAATAAATTATAAACCACATAATTGCACATAATAATATTTAATATTATATACAAGTTTGTGTTATATCTATGAAAAGTATTATAAATCATTATATCATCATTTAATTATTTATCATTGTTAATTAATGTAATTTTATAAACAAAAATCATTTATAAAATTGGTTTATTGATCATTTTTACATTATTATAAAAAAATAATCATGTCTAGGAAAAACATTTTAAACACTTCCAAATACCTGTAATGTTATTTTGTTTAGACCCTGGTTTTGCTCGTATTTTTATAATAACATTTCCTTGATTATTGGTATATACTGGACCTTTAGGATCCTAGATAAATCATCAAAAAATTCTTATTTTTCTACAAGCTAGATAATATTACATACTGATATATGACATAATGATTATCAAAACTATATTTAATTTAGTATCGATTATCAAATAGTAATTTTAAAATTATGTAAAAAAAAACCGTCTCATAACAAATCTTAAAAATATCCATTTCCCGAAAAAAGTTGTCGCAGATTCAAATTTACCTCTAGATTTAGCGTTACTAGACATTTCGAATTTTGCTAGTGGCAACAATGTACGTCAATAATAACCTACTTCGTTGCTGAAAATGTTATGTTTTCCTCATTTCAGACTTTCAGTGAATATTGTTGATCAAGTCACGTTTTAACATATAACATTCGTCTAATACGAAAGAATAGAATTTAAATTACAGACGGTAAGATTTACTTGTTAATCATTGTTGTTCCATACCTCTATTATTTTAGTTACTGAAGTTTCAACTTTGCTGCCTTTCTTATTTCGTTTAGACATTGTCTAATAAATAGGTGCACGATGATTTAATAACGATTCAATCGAATATAAATTCCATTTATGAAACATTTGTATCATAACGATAGATCAAATTTGACATATTGGAACAAAATCCTCTAATTCGAGATTTGTGCATTAAATAACCTACAATAACATCACATAAATTGCAACAAAGTGCATGCAACCAATCAGGGCATAAGAATGAATAGTTATATCCGCGGGAAATTTGAATATATTCATAATTATAAATATTAATATATTTAGATTATTTTTTAGTTTAAATAAGTATTTTATTTTATATACATTACAGGTTTGATTTATAATTTTTTTTATTTCAGAACAAAATGCCCAAAAAATTTGTTGGTGAAAATAGTAAAGCTGTAGCAGCAAAAGCTAGAAAATCTGCCGCTAAAGAAGCTGAAAATGCAAAACGAGCACAACAAGCAGAAGACAAAGCATGGGAAGATAATAATAAGCAAATTTTGAAAAAGAAACAAAGACAAGTAATTATAAATAATCAAAATATTCACTTATATTTTTGAATTCTTATAAAATGTTTGTTAACAGGAAGAATCTGAAAAAAAGAGGCAGCAGCAATTGGAGAAGAAAGCAGAAACAAAGGCACTTTTGGAAAAAGAAATGGCCTCAATTAAAGTAGGAGGTAAACAGCCTACTGCAAAAGTCACAAGAGCTGAAATAATAGCTTGTACAGAGAAAAAAAGTCAACCTGTTTCAAAGAAGAAAGAAGAAGAAAAGACAATTGAAGAGAATCTTAATCGAGTTATAATTGATGGAGAAACTGCTCATGGTATTGATGAAGCTTTATCAGTTTTAAGGTATGATAATCATTTTTATAAGTTTTACTATTTTATTTAATTATTTCCACTTTTTTCATAAAATACTATAAAATTTATTAAAAATTGTAGTACCAATGACCCTGAAATGGACCGTCATCCAGAAAAAAGACTGAAAGCAGCATACTCTACTTTCGAGGAGCGAATGATGCCTATCATTAAATCACAAAATCCAACCCTTAGGCTTAGTCAATTGAAACAAATTCTGTGGAAGGAATGGTTAAAGTCACCAGAAAATCCTCTTAACCAAAAATTATTGAATAGATAATTTATATTATACTATTTATAATGTTTTGAGGGTGCAAAATGGGTGATGATCAGAATGTATAAATCATGACAATATGAACTCTAGAGAGTGATTTGTTATTTTTTTGCACTGAAGAACAAAAATTACACACAAAAAGTTAGTTGAACTTAAAACTTAGCCACTGGTGTTACGATTTATTGATTTAGTTATTACATGTTTTAACCAAGTTGGTCAATTCATTTCGTAAATAAAAACAAAATAAAATAATTCAATTATTGCAAATAAAAATAAAATTAAATAATTCAATTATTGTAAAAATAATATATCTTAATTTGGTTTTTATTACTAAACAAAATTTTTGTATGGAAAAAGTGTAAGAATAAATACATTTTTTGAAATTATTTTAATATGATATTATAATTTTTATTAGATTTATCCTGCAGTATGGATTTTAATGAGCGATAAACGCGAAAAAACTTATGTAGAGGTATTTTCTCATTTAAAAAAAAAATATTTTGAATAATATTACTTTTTCTACATGCATGACTTATTTTGAACCAGCAATTGGTAATGCACTGAGAATTACTTTTGGAGATATTCGATTAGTACACTGTTATTTTCATTATGCACAAGTAATCAATGCAACCTCAATCAAATAACAATTAAAAAATATGAAATAATAAATAATTGCTTTCTCGAATTTAAGGCAATCGAGAAGAAAGCGAGATGCTTAGGCATAACAAAAAAATTAAAAACAACACAAACAACGGACAAAGTAATTTTTAATCTTCTCCCTTTATGAATAATATGCAATTACATTCTCTTTAGTCAGATATTCTCTTTCATATGGATAAATAAAGACATTTAATTTTTTTTTAATAAGAAAAAAATAAATTAATCCATAGATTAATTTTATTAACAGGTTTACACTAGAGTCTATTTAAATTAGAGGTGCGCAATTACTAGTAATGTAACTGATGACTATAAGCTTTTTAAAATAGCTAGAAGAGAATTCATTGGCTTTCAAAAAACATATTAAAATGTTTCAAAATAGTCAATAGTAATTTCTTTTAGCCCTCTCATAGAGTTAATTGACTCGTGTGAAGTTAGCTCAGACATTTTGAAAATATTCAATTTTTTTTAGAGTCCTGGATTGGTTAGCTGAATAGGCTGGTAATTTTGAATAGTTTTGCATTTTTAACCATGAAATTGGAGAGTTGAAAAAAGTGAGTGTCAACTTCACGCTGCACCAACATTTTCCCAAAAAAGAGTTCTGACTGAATTTTCTTGTAGAGGACAAAGAGTTCTCAAGTTCCTAAGAATATTATATAAAACATATTTTTTAAACGTATTTTTCAAATTCATCTTATCACCGAACGTAAACGAATGCATCAAGTTTGAAAATCTCCTATTTCTTGTCATCATCGAAGTATATACAATAACTATACTATAAAAACATTACATTTTTTTGTACCTACGCCTAATTTTCTTAAGGAAACTTTGTCATTATTTGTAAAATTTTGCGAAAAATTTCCGACCATTTCCGGAAAATGTTAATAAACCGACCGATCAACGTTGAAAAAATACGAAATCATAGATAACTTTTCAAATATAAGTTGAGTCATCAAAAACATTATTGTGGTAAAAATAAGCATCAATCAGAAACTAATTAAAATATATCAGCAATTCAATAAACCCATACTTTTCTTATAGATGAAACATTGCGTTATCTAACTGTTTATATGAATGACCTTACCCTGGCTCAAGGGACATAGATTTTCATATGAAAAAAACGATTCAATTAAATTAAGTTGTTATTAAAATAAATTATAAAAATATATAAAAAATGATAAGGATATTTTCTTCCGATTTCATAAAGAATGATCTAATAATTGGTCAAAATTATCATTATTATATAATTATGAAACACTTTAAATTTATATTTCTTACAGTATATGTTATTTTTAATCAAAAGAAATTTACACAATCTTGCTCTATCAAATAATGAAAAACGAACTACTCCATATAAAACCAGCATTACAATTTTCAAAACCGCATCAATAAATTATTTATGGAAAATGTATAAAGAGAAAACGTACAATTTAAACAAATTTACAAGAAATGCAGGGATGCTGGTTGGACCTGTTTGCAGCCGTCTAGAATGTATGATATGTATACAATTAATTAAATTCGAATATTTTTTATTGATGCACTAAACAATAAAACAAATTCGTGTTATTGTATTGAAATTAGCTATTTCATTCAGTCGCTTTTTTGATAATACTCATCCTTTTCAACGATCTCTCATAGAAAAAAGTCTCTTAAAATCTCTTAAATCAAACTTTTAAAATCTTTTAGTCTCAAAAAGTCTCAATTTCGTCAGATTTTAAGAGATTTTGAGAAATTTTTAAGAAAAACAAAATTCTTAGAAAAACTTTGAAAATTGTTTAAATTCTCTTAAAATTTCTTAAAATCTCCCAAGAGTAAGAATTGTGAACAATATTTTTATTTTCATTTTTTGAATTTAAATAGTATCAACTTATAATATAATAAAAAATACTTTTTTGATAAAAAAAAATTTGAAAAATTTGATTATTGAAAAATTCTAAAATCTCTCAAATTTTTAATGAATTTTAAAAGATTTTCAGAGAAATTGTATTTCTTTAAAAACTGGTGAAATTGGGACTTTTAAGCGTTTTTACGAGTTTTTCTACAAGATTTTAAAAGTTTAATTTAAGAGATTTTAAGAGTTTTTTTTCTACAAGGGATGTAAAGATGATATTCTTAAAATGTAGTTGACGCAGTAAGCGATGAGAAAACTTTACGGCGAGTTTACAAAGAAAAATATGACGAATTATTCAATACTGAAGAGGAAATAAAACAGTATACAAATGACAGTGGTAAATAAATAATGATCTCCATTTAATTGCTTATAATGACGTCGTTTTATAATTATATCAGTAAGCGATATTCGCTTATTACAAGGTCATTGGAAGCTTGATTTTTCAAATCTATGATTTTCATTTTATCTAGCTCATTTTTCTTAAATCAAACATGCCACGAGCTTACTTATACTCCAATTTCTTTTTTAATAGTATATTGCACCGGGTGTCCGAAGAGTCTGAAAATAGTCGAATAGATCGACAAATACGCGTCGCATAAAAAAATACGTATTAAATATTTTCACAGGACCTATCCAATGATACCAAACTTAACCTCGATCTCAACCCTCTGGGAGTGGGGCGGGGGTCAACTTTAAAGCTTTAAATGGAAACCCCGTTTTTATTGTAGATTCGGTTTCTACGCTAAAAACCACGAACGGTTGATTATAACATGCTGTGATGACGAATTTCAATTTACTACAGCAAAAGTATTTGATATATTCATTCTCCCTTCCATCTCTGCCTACCCTTAGGGGTAAGGGTGATAGCATATCTTTTTAAAATTTTAATCTTTTATCGGCATTTTCCAATTTTGGTTTTTTTATATTAAACTTAATCAATATAAAATGAAAAATGTTCAGTAGAATGCAAATCTGCGATAAAAAAATACCGGTATATATTTCTATTTAAAATTTTAAAGTTTGAGCTTTATGTCGGTCTAGATAAATCTTAGACCGCTTCCAGACATTCAGTTTTGATTTTTGCGATTACAGCTTAATCACTCACGAATCTAAGAAGAGTCCCGAATATAACTCCCGTAATTTTCAATGTTGAATCCGAATCTGCGACAAAAAGAGGGGGTTTGTATTTAAGATTTTAAGTTACTCCCCACCCACCCCGAATATTTGCGAGGGGGTTGAGTATGGTACCGTAGGTAGATCTTGTAAAAATATTTGATACATGTTTTTCATATTTTTTTTAATCGATTCGTATTTCTTGTAATATTTGATTGTTTTTAGATTTTTCGGAATTTTTTTTATTTATATGTATATAATATATTTTCAAAATAATTATAGGCAATTATAATGAATTTAAAGTATTTAAATTAATGTTTCGTTATTTGTAAATTAATAGACTGTTTGGACGAAGAGGAACCAATGAATATTGAGGATCTTCCAATCGTGGTACATTATTTGATTTTTAATAATACGTTAAGAGAATGTATTACGCATGATTACCAACAATTGCAGTTTTTTTAATTAAAGATCTTGAAAATTGTAAAACAAAAACAACTAAACCATTTACGCCGATTTCTTTTGTAATTTAATTAATTATATTTCTTTTAATGTTTTCCTTTTTTATTGAAAAAATGAAACTTGTTTTCAAGGTGACAATAAAACGACTATTAAAATTGCTATTAAAATCCTGTATAAAAATAATGTTACAATACATTAAAAAATTTGTCTTAATTCAAAGAATGGTCCTTGCTACCATATATTTGTTTAGTTCAATTCGTATGGCTCTAATAAAAAAAATCAATTTGAGGTTATGGTAGTTTGATGCATCCCGTTAATATTTAATACAACGCTATCGAAATAGTAAAATTAAATCAATACTTACGTACAAATTTTTTTGTAAACATACATATTTAATAAATTTGCAGTTTAGTGATTCTGCACTTGAGACAGAAGTCATTGAACAGATGGTTATAGAAGACGGTTTAGAGAGCACGTCCAAAAGGGATGAGCCTAAAATCATAACCATGATTTCTAACGATACACCAGAGACAATGGTTGAATTACAGAGTCAACAAATAAATGGAACTAAGTAAAAATTATTGGTCTGTTTATACCTTTTCTTAAAAGAAAAGATTAAAATACAAAAATTCATGGTTACAGATGAAATTTCCTATTTTTTACTATAATTTAAAACAAAAATTGAATTTAATAATTAATCGTATGAAAAAAATGATTTTTTAAAAGATGATAGTAACTCCCGTGGTTGAGTAATGTATTCTCTAGTCATTAGGGTTTCCGTTATTTTCGCAAAATCGGGAATTTGATGCTCTCCCCATTTAAAACTGTTCTCTGCTACAATTATGACATTTTGTTGACAATAAACGACGGAGCACTATTTTTATATTACAATTTAAGAGGAATCCGATGATGAGTTCAGACGCTACAGTGTATAGCGAGTTTAAAAACACGTTTTGGAGAGAAACGCGATTAAAGTTTTCGCTGTAGATTGAAAATGCGAACGTACAATTATTTTAACCGGGCTATAGATGCTAAATTTAGGTAACGCTAAATTCTTTGAATGATATATTCTACACACACAAATGATTAAAAAAATGCACAAATAAGAATATCGATTTTATCAACCCGCTCGAGGAGAACCTTTTGTTAAAGTGTAATACAAAAAAAGTGCTCTGTTGTTTATTTTCAATAAAATGTTATAATTGTTACTGTTTTTTGAAAGCTTATTTCACACGTTTTCAGGTAGTTATATTGCGATAAGTTCATCCTGAAAAGCAGAAATGTTATTTATTAAAATATTTAAGAAGGTAATATCTCCATTTAAATTACCCTGCAAAAAAAAGAGTTATTGAAAATGATACAAAGTTACCGTTGTTGTAAGTTTTGAATCAATCAGAGAAATTCACTCATTAACATTTCAATACCTTCCTAAAATTATCATACCTGTGAATGTTTAATATTTTTTTGATTACTTTGGAGGAAAAGAAAGTTATAAAAATGCTAGTATTGAAATAACTTTCAATAACTACAGGGGTATTAAAGGTAAATAAATGTTTTATGGATCTTAGAAGATTGCAAATTAGGCAATTCACCTAATACTATGATAAATTTCTTTCAAGAATTTTATCAAGATTCATATTTTTTGAAGATTTTTAATTTTTAATAAAACTAAACATTTTTATTAAAATTTTATAGTAACGTTTTTATTATATTATTTTCCGATCTTATAATTAATATATTTTAAAAATAATATGAAAGTTAACTATGTTAACCTATTTTAATTTAATATTCTCAATCAACGGGCAAAAATACATAGGAATTATGAATTTACATTTCCGAATATGTTTAATCCGTATACAGATATTAAGAAACTTGATTTACAGTGATTAAATTTGATTCAAATATTCTATACCTTTGTATCATTTTCAATTATTCTTTTTTGCAGGGTACATGTAAAAAAGCAAGAGTTCTCTTGCGGCACGTGGTAAAATTATTTGATAGGCCTAAAAGAAAAAAGTAACCTTTTTTTTAACAGATAGCAGTTTTAGATGGGGAGAGCATCAAATTTCCAACATTGAAACAATAATTGATACCTGAATATTCATTATGTTTAGAAAAAATTGCTTTAAAACTTCCGTGGTCCGTTCAAGAAGTGGAAAAAATGAAAGAACTATTTCAGGACAATTTGGTACAAAAAAAATTTCCAAAAAGAGCCGATATTAGACGAATTGTTTATAACTGCGACATTCTAAAGAATAGAACTGAAGCCAAAATAATTTCATGGTTACAGTATAGAATGAAGAAATGAAGAAACTTTTGTATATAATTCATTTAAGTAAGCTGTTATTATTTATTTGTAATAAGTAAAAATAAGATTTGTACTAATAAACATTAATAAAATATTTTAGGACTTTCAATAATTAAATAAAACGAAATAGCATAATTTTAATTTTTTATATTACTAGAATGTTTTAAAAGATGTAAAACTTTAATTAAACATTAATCAAACTGATCTGACGAAAAAGTGGATATGGAAGCAATAAGTATAGTACTTTTTCATTCTGTTGATTAAAAATCTAAAACGCTAGTAAAAACTGAGTTTAGAATGTGCGTTCTTTCATATGGCTATAAAAAAATTAACCCATGCAAAATTTCCAACATATAATAGCACTTGCGCAGTATAATGCCACATAATCAGAAATTAATGAACTTTTCATTAAAAATTATGGAGATTTTTATCAATATTGAAGAAATATCTATAATATTCATTGAAAAGTTGAGTAATTAATCGTGAAGTCTGTATTTATCCCTCGACTACTGCTTTGTAATTTTATATGAAACATTGCTATCCGTGTACTCGCACAATGTCGATAGACAAAAATATAATGGCCTGCCAGTACTGATTCAATGTTGTACAATATCGTTCAATTATCTATCTTTTGGATAAAGCATATACTGTATACAATTTTTCATTTATTATCTGTAGTCCATTAAAATAATGTAGTCTGAAATTGTACAAAAAATTTATACGTATTAACACAGTATTGTGTCAGAATTTATTTGACCGCAGAAGACTTGTTTGTTATGTTAATAATTATGTGACATTACTAGGCCGTTGGACAAGTTTATTAACATTTTACGTGACTAGAAAATTTGTAATTACAAAGTAATGGTTGAATATTCGGACTAGATTTGGTTAATTCATGTTTGGTCATGAGATGTGTATGGAACCAGTACTGCGCCAGTATTGAGCCAGAACGTTCAGTGTAAAGTAGTTGATATTGTTCTTGGATACTGGGAGAGTGATGACCAAGCACTGTTTACACTTTCGGTTTGATCTTGTTATTTCGAGTTTATCTAAATTATTGATCTAGAATCAGCTTTCTACAGGACATTTGGGGAGTAATGATGAAGTACTAACTATACAATCGAGCTACACTTATTCCAGAATGATCATGGTAGTTATCTAGTACCAGCTTTCTGGCAGTATTGAGCCAACAACTATTAACAACCATTGATTCTATAATATCGAGTTATTACTTGCAGTGGGTTGAAATTGCAATTCTACTAAGAGTAATTTAATTCTGTTTTATTACATCGCCGATTTTAAAAAAATGCTTTAGCCAGCGTCGGATAAAGTATATATTGCTGTAATACAGCTGGCAGAATCACCCGAGAAAATTTCGTAACAGTCAGGTCTATCTCCGGTATGAATGCATAGCAAAAGCTGGCGTTTTATTTTAAAACGCCAAAAATGTTTTTCGTGTTAGATAGTTACATTATTACAAGTTGATAGGTTAAAATTTAAAACGCGAGAAGTGTAGTAAAGTGAATTATTTAATGTTTTAAAAGTACAATACTTTTTTTCGCTGTGTGATCTCCAGCACAAGAAGAAAACCATACCAACAATCCGTTCCACTCATTTATTCTAAATTGTATACACAAATCATTGGAACGTTTTAAGCTGCTGTCAAAATTTGACAAAAATATATACATCAAAGAATTGATTTAATACATTTTATAATTTAAATTGAAAATTAAAAAAGTTATATAACGCAACAAATATCAATATTTAATTATTCGACAGTTTAATATCGTCGTTTTTGACACTTTCTAACAATTTGTTATATAACATTATATAACAGGTGTAAAGTTGGCTGTTTATGTTATATACGAATTATGGCATTTGACAATTTAGAACTCGACCCCCACCCTAATTATCTACTGTATATATTTTAGATAAACTTGACTAATCTATAAATTTTATCTAACCTAAAAATTCAACTATAGTTTTAAGTTGCTTGAAGTATCAATACTATAGGTGTTTAAAAATTTGACTGTGGATTCACGGTTATCGGAACCTTACTTTTTTCTAGGTGTGTGAAGTTTACTTGTGATGATGACGTCACCCATATACATTAGGCTTACGATGTGTGTTCAAGAAGTAACGAGAATTTTTAAATCAAAAACAAGCAAATCAAAAACTTGGATTTTTTCAACCAAAAAGTTTAGTTGCTCATACAAAGTGAAAATTTAAGAATAGTGTACTCAATTAAACATTTAGTTTTGCAAACTATAAATTTTGGTCTTATCAACTAAATTAACCCAACCAAACCATGGGGTTAGTGTAACCAATTATAGATTCTGAGCGTGCTTTAAGATAATCTATAAGCTTATTACTTAACCATTTTCACGCATATCCAATTATGTTTACATACATAAAGAGATATATCGACATTTGTATTCACCTAAATATACTTAAATTAGAAAATAAAGCTTAAAATTACACATATAACCACGCATGAAGATATCCACATTTATGTTCACTTGAATTAACTTAAATTCTGATAATAGAAATAAATTTTAAATAATTGAATAAAATTAAGTTCCATATAATCATATTTTGAAATTATTTATTCAAGTCAATTATAATTTTATGATTTTTTGTTTTGTTCGCATCAATAATTTGGTTTTTTGATTTTTCATCTATTTATGCCTTTATAACCATAAATTGAATACTTTTAAGTGAAAGAGTTTTCTTAGACATTTCTCAGACTTTTTTTTAAGGAACTTCTAAGTTCTAGACACTCGTTGACAAGTGTTTAGACGTAATTGTTTTTTCTATATTAATACGTTTTCATGGATAACATAAAATCTGTTTCCTATATTTGTTTTCAAATGTGAAACACATATAAATGTTTTTGTCTCAAATAAACAAGAATAGTGCACGGAAAGAACTGGTTTAGTGAAGTTGACTGAACAGGTATGGTGACGGATACCTTGCTTTAGATTATAGATTATCTAGTTATAAGTACTGAACGTCGTTTAGTTGCTTATAGTACATTAAACTAAACAGAATACTGATTGATTGATTGGACGAATCGACGGCGTTACTAAACATTGTTTTGTAAACGGAAAGACGTTAAGTAAATGATTCCATAATAAATGATATATACAGGGTGTCCAACATCTGCCGTTCCGGATTCCGTCAGTCACGTCAGCATAAAAAACTGAATCAAAAATGCCTATACACGTTTTACCGTCCGGGGTTTAGTTTTTGAATTATTCACGCTTAAAGTTGACGAATTGGAGCTCTTTAATATGACGCGCTCAATTCCTACAAATTGAGCTAGTATAACCACAGACATTCAAACGTACAATTTGTGTAGTATCTAACATTAAAGGTATTTAGGCATGATTATTAATTAGGTGTTTTGTAAGCAGTACTATACAGCCAAACAATAAATTACTATTTATTTATATAATATATATATAATATATATTATATAATTATATATATTATATTTAATAATATATATTATATATATTTATATATTATTAATATGCCATTTAATCAATGCCACAGAGTGTTTAGTTTTATACATTAATCAGTTTTTTCCGTGTGTTTCTCCAGAAAACATTTATACGTAAAAGTATTGCAATGAAAATATTTTTTGACGTAAAACAATCATAAATGTTTTACTGTTTTCTACTGAAACATCGATAAAACGCTTTTTTTTGCAGTGTAAACATATATTTCTAGGTTATATTCATGCCGATGTTTAAAACGACTTCAAGTCGTTCGTTTCAAATACAATAATTTTATGCTTTAATAAATAAAAAATAATTTATTATACTATTTTATACGTTTGTATTTTTAGGATCATCAATAATATCCCATTTTAATCATCAAATATGTAAAACACTTTTAGTGTTTTTGCTGAAAAACATTTCGGATGTTTCTGTCGAAACAGTATAAATGTTTTAAAAATGGTCGTCCAAGTGTTTCCCGGTAAAACACTTGTTTTTGCAGTGTACCGTCAAGCGGCTATGAATGCAAAGATGTGATTTCCGCACGGGAAAAAAATGTATTTGTTTTAATTTTTTAATACAATGAATGAAAAGTTGCCCCAGCCACTTGATAAATATTTTAAACTAAAATGTTGGTAGCAAAAATGGAATATATAGTAAGAAATAAGGTAAAACAGGATACGTAGATAATCATCAAATCAATACAGAAAATGACGAAATTCAACAAATATTTTTAAGAAGTAATAATAAATGAATGTAATTAATAATAAAACCTTAAAGGTAAAATAAGACTGATAGCTCAGATAGAAATTAGATAAGTATAATAATTATAAATTCATTTTAATATATTTCCATGCATAAGACATTTTTTTGTTGAAATGTATTTATATTATTTTTAGGCAATTAAATTTGGCACAAAAAGAATATGAGGCTAGAATATTGTAGTAATATTTAAAAATAATTAAAAAATGTTGCAGCAATATTACAGCAATATGTTAAGTTCATAGAGATTGCAAAAAAAAAATGTCATATGTATGGAAATATATTAAAATAAATGAATAATTATTATACTTATCTAATTTCTCACTTTATATTCCATTTCTGCTACCAACCTCTTAGTTTTAAATATTTATCAAGTAATGTGGGAACTTGGCATCGGGGCGCTTGGGGTGTACCCAAAAGTTCATATAAAAATTGTCGTACTATATATTACCACTGACATAAGTCTGCAATATAACAATAGCGACATCTATTCATAATTATTAACGACCCGATGAATTTACCATTCTTTATGATACATTCTTTCATGCTTTGAATAATTATTTGCAGATACCGTAATAATATACACTGTTAAAACAATTGCATTAAAGCAAATCAAATTGGATTGGGAGAATACAACTATTGCTTTGACTCATAAATATAAAAACACTCGGGCACAATGCAAATAGTTTTACGTCAATGCGATTGTTTTATCAGTTTATCGAATTTAAGTGAATTTTTTCAGCTGTATTATAAAGTATGATAAATTATTCAACCACTTTTTTCACAGCGCATTGAACTGCAAAAAGAAGGTTCTAATATCGCCGTATTATAACAGAATACCATTTCGATAATTCAATCTTTGCTTGAAGGCAAAAAAAATTTTTTCAGTCATTTCTAGGATAATTTAAACAGTAATCAAAGTCAAATTATAGAAATAGTTCGAGTCGATTAGGAGTATTTTATCGGTTTTATTGGGAAACTGTTTGTTTGAAACTACATTTAAAACTAAATTTTTTTACACGAATATTGTAATATACTTCTCTTTTTACAGTGTAAATAAAAAATATTTACACAAATGTATCCAACATTAACCAAAAAACGATCATTTATGCACGGTGAAAAAAAATCTATTTAAAATTACTATACCATCTAGAGGCTCGAAAATATCTCTGTGTAGTCTGAAAAAATTGCTATACCAAAGTTACAATACGTCCTGCAGGATATGAAACTTTCTTAATTATAAATTATGATACAATTTTACTCACAAAAGATAAGTCTTCTTTATGCTGGTATAGTAATTTTTTATTCTTTTACGACGATATCTTCAGGCCTCTAAATGGTATGGAAATTTGGATAGATTTTTTTTTTTTACAATGTGCAACGATCATGAAACCGAAATTTTTAAAGAAAGATATAATGTATTGAATTGCTAATATACATTGAAAAAAATTATTATAACTTTATAATTATACATAAGTTGTACAGTTACATCGATTGTATTTAAGAAATCTAGTCATTCAGTTGAAATATTTATTTATTGACCAGCTGCTACGATTCGTATTCATAAAACAATAGGTTAATGAAAAAACTTCTCTGTATTATATCTACCTGGATAATAATTCGCGATTCTGAAAAGCATGTCAATATGTACGCGTATCAGTTTTATTGAAAAAAAATAGTCTTTAAAATGATACATTTTTGTATTAGTCAATTTTGAACCTTTTAATAATGAATATATGTATTATTTTAAAGTGTTTAAATTGGAAAGTTTTTTTTAGTATACGACATTACCTTAAATTTTGAAGGACAATTGAACGTCCCAATTCTATAAGGGGACTTGCGCGCGAGATTTGGGCGAGCGGTTTCACAGATGGTGGGCTGTACACACAAAATTAAAAATG
>JABFQB010000026.1:0-16222 GCA_022817105.1 Pseudanteris insignis
TATATAAATATTTATTAATATATTAAATATTTATATAATAATAAATAATAATTATTTTTTTTAATTTTAAAAAATTTATATAAATTAATTATATATATATTATATTTTCATAATAATGAATATGTATTTATTAATAAATATTTATAATATATAAATATTTATTAATATATTAAATATTTATATAATAATAAATATTTATATATTAATAGTATATAAATATTTATTAATATATTAAATATTTATATAATAATAAATATTTATATATTAATAGTATATAAATATTTATTAATATATTAAATATTTATATAATAATAAATAATAATTATTTTTTTTAATTTTAAAAAATTTATATAAATTAATTATATATATATTATATTTTCATAATAATGAATATGTATTTATTAATAAATATTTATAATATATAAATATTTATTAATATATTAAATATTTATATAATAATAAATAATAATTACTTTTTTAATTTTAAAAAATTTATATAAATTAATTATATATATATATTATATTTTCATAATAATAAATATGTATTTATTAATAAATATTTATAATATATAAATATTTATTAATATATTAAATATCTATATAATAATAAATATTTATATATTAATAGTGTATAAATATTTATTTATTATTAAATATTTATATAATAATAAATAATAATTACTTTTTTAATTTTAAAAAATTTATATAAATTAATATATATATATATATATATATATATTAATAAAAATTTTAGTTTAAAAAACATTTTACTTACACTAAAAAATTTGAGATAACTCAAAATTTTATGTTTTAATATAAAATATTTATATAAATTTAAATTTGCAATTTAAAATTTTTATTAAATTATAAAACAATATTTAATAAATAAAAATTTATTTCTTAAAAAATCAAAATTTTTTATGCACTTACATTAAAATATAATGAAATGCCTGATTTAAAAGGATTATTTTGATAGAATAAATTATATAATTTATATTATTTTCATTATATTTAAATATTATAGTAATAGAATTTTTTTTAATTCATAAATAAATTTACAATTTATTACCTATATCAGACATATTACTTTATATTTAAATAATTTCTAAAATAATAAAAATTCTATTTAAATTAGAAAAATTTAAAAATTAATTATTTTTTTGAAACAAATAAATATATTTTTAATAATCAATCTTTTTTTTATATTTATTATTTTTAATTTTTTTAGAAATTCATGAATATTTACATGAATTTTAATAGAATTAAATTTATATAGATTTATTTTTTATATTTTTTATAAATCAAAATCAAAATCTTTAATAATTTATTTTATAATTCAATCAATAAGATCTATTTTTTATTTTTATTCAATTAATATATTATGAATTTATCCTAATTCTTTAATGTCAAAAGAATTATTTTTTACATTAATTTATTTAAGAATATTAATAAAAATAGGAATATTTCCATTTTTTAACTGATATATAAAATTTATAAATAGCCTAAATTGAATTGATTGTTTTTTTTTAATAAATTTTCAAAAAATTATTCCATTATATATTTTAATAAACACAAATTTTTTACAAAATCATATATATAATTTAATTTTTTTTATTTTACTATTTAATCTATGATTAAACCCTATTCATGCTTTAAAAGAAACCCATTTAAAAAAATTATTTATATATTCTTCTATTAATCATTCAATATGAATCATAATATTAATACTATTCTCAGAAATTAATTTAATTTATTATATTATTATTTATATAATTATAAGATTTTTTTTAATTTATTTTATAAATTTATTTAATTTTGAAAAAATTAATGATCTTTTTTTAATTTTAAAAAATAAATATATAAATTATTTTTTTATATTATTATTTATTTCTTTAAGAGGGTTACCCCCAATAATTGGCTTTCAATTAAAAATATTTACTTTATTAACTTTAACAATAAAATCTTTTTTTTTAATTATTATTTTTATTATTTTATCAACCTTTTCAATAATATTTTATATTAACTTAATTTTTCCTATAATTTTAAAAATTAATTTAATAAAAATTTTTTTTAACTTTAATAAAAATTTTAAAAAAAATTTTTATTTGATTTATTTTTCAATTATTTTTACAATATTCTTTTTATTGCCTTTTATAATTTATAACCTTTAATTTTAAATAAATTTTTAATCTTAAAAGCTTTAAGTTAGAAAACTATTAATCTTCAAAATTAAAATTATTTATTAAATTAAATAAGTTTTATTGAAAAAATGATTATTTTCAACTAACCATAAAAATATTGGAACTATTTATTTTATTTTTGGAATTTGGTCAGGAATAATTGGTTCATCAATAAGTATATTAATTCGGATAGAATTAAGTACCCCTGGTTCTTTAATCGGAGATGACCAAATTTATAACTCAATTGTAACTTCTCATGCTTTTATTATAATTTTTTTTATAGTTATACCTTTAATATTAGGTGGTTTTGGAAATTGATTAATTCCAATAATATTAAATTCCCCAGATATATCATTTCCACGATTAAATAATATAAGATTTTGATTATTACCCCCTTCTATTATTTTATTAATTTTTAGAAATATTTTTGGGATAGGGACAGGGACCGGATGAACAATTTACCCTCCTTTATCCACTCAACTAAATTCCTCAATTGATTTAACAATTTTTTCCCTACATTTAGCAGGAATTTCATCAATTTTAGGATCAATTAATTTTATAACTACAGTAATAAACATAAAAACCAATAAATTTATAATATCAAACATTTCTTTATTTACTTGATCAATTTATATTACAACCATTTTACTATTATTATCCCTCCCAGTTTTAGCCGGAGGTATTACAATACTATTAACTGACCGAAATTTAAATACTTCTTTTTTCAACCCAGCAGGGGGTGGGGATCCTATTTTATATCAACATTTATTTTGATTTTTTGGACACCCAGAAGTATATATTTTAATTCTTCCGGGATTTGGAATTATTTCTCAAATAATTTGTGTAGAAAGAGGAAAAAAAGAAACATTTGGTTCATTAGGAATAATTTATGCAATATTATCAATTGGATTTTTAGGATTTATTGTATGGGCACATCATATATTTACCGTAGGAATAGATATTGACACTCGAGCCTATTTTACATCAGCAACTATAATTATTGCTATTCCAACAGGAATTAAAATTTTTAGATGAATAGCCTCAATTAATGGAATAAAAATAAAATTTTCTCCTTCAATATTATGAATTATTGGATTCATTTTTTTATTTACTATAGGGGGTTTAACAGGAATTGTCTTATCAAATTCATCAATTGATTTATTAATACATGATACTTATTATGTAGTAGCTCATTTCCACTATGTTTTATCCATAGGGGCTGTATTTTCAATTATTGGGGGTTTTATTAATTGATTTCCACTTTTTATTGGTTTAACTTTAAATCCATTTTGATTAAAAATTCAATTTTTTACTATATTTTTAGGGGTAAATATTACTTTTTTCCCACAACATTTTTTAGGTCTATCTGGAATACCTCGACGTTACTCAGATTACCCTGATTTTTTTTTCTTTTTAAATTTAATTTCTTCTGTTGGTTCAATTATTTCAATTATTGCTTTATTTTTATTAATTTCAACAATTTTAGAAAGATTCATTTCACAACGATTTTTACTAAATTTTTTTTATTTAAATAGAAATAATGAATGAAAACACTCCTTTCCCCCATTAAATCATTGTTTTGAAGAAATTTCAATTTTATTAAATAAATAATCCCCCCTAATATGGCAGAAAATTGCAATAAATTTAAACTTTATCAATAAAATATTTATTTTTTTTAGGAATAATATCATGAATAATAATAAATTTTCAAGATTCAATATCTCCAATTATATACTACATAATTTTTTTTCATGAATTTATAATATCATTAATTATTTTTATTATTTCCATAATTTTTTATTTATTTTTTATTTTAATTTTAAATAAATTTTATTCAAATAAAATTATTAATCATCAAATAATTGAAACAATTTGAACAATTTTTCCATTAATAATTTTATTTTTTTTAGCAATCCCATCAATTAAAATTTTATATATAACAGAAGAATTTAAAACTCCTTCTTTAACCTTCAAAACTATAGGAAATCAGTGATATTGATCTTATGAATTTCCTCAATTTAAAAATTTAAATTTCGATTCATTTATAATGAAATTTTCTAAATCCCAATTTCGGTTATTAGATGTAGATAATAAAATTTGTTTACCTGTTCAAACAAAAATTCGTGTATTAACCTCATCAAATGATGTAATTCATTCATTTACAATTCCCTCATTAGGCTTTAAAATAGATTCAATTCCAGGTCGTTTAAATCAAAGAATATTTTTTATAAATTTTCCAGGAATTTTTTTTGGACAATGTTCAGAAATTTGTGGTGCAAATCATAGATTTATACCTATCATAATTGAATCAATTTCAACAAAAAATTTTTATAATTGAATTAAATTAATAAGATTTTAATTTAGTTAATAAATAACATTAATTTGTCAAATTAAAATAATTTAATTAAAATAATTAAAATATCATTAAGTAACTTAAACAAAGTATTGATCTCTTAAATCAACTATAATATTAAATATTCTTAATGAAATTATTCCTCAAATAGGTCCAATACTTTGACTAATTTTATTAATATTTACAATTTTAAATTTAAAAATAATAATAAATTTTATTTACTTTTCATGGCTGCCCTCAAAAACAAAATTTATTAAAAAAATCAATAGAAATAATAAAAATTTAAAATGATTTTAAGAATTTTTAATATTTTTGACCCAATAACATCATTTTATTTTATATTAAATTGATTATTTATATTAACCCCTATTATATTTAAATCTTTTAATTATTGAATAAATCCCTCAAAATGAAATATATTATGAATATTAATTTATAAGTTTATTAATAATGAATTAAATTTAATTTTAACTAAAAAAATTTATAATATTAATTTTATTTCAATTTTTTCAATAATTTTATTAACAAATTTATTAGGTTTATTTTCTTTTATTTTTACTAGAAGAAGACATATAAGAATTAATTTAAGTCTTTCTTTACCTTTTTGATTAAGATTTATTATTCTAAGATGAATCTTTAATTTAAACCACACCTTAAGTCATCAAATTCCTTTAGGAACCCCTTTTATCTTAATACCATTTATAGTAATAATTGAATTAATTAGAAATTTAATTCGTCCATTTACATTAAGAATTCGATTAACAGCCAATATAATTGCTGGCCACTTACTCCTAACATTAATAAGAATAAATAATAACAAAATTTTTATTTTAATTTCAATTATTATTACTTTACTACAAACAATATTAATAATTCTTGAACTAAGAGTAAGAATTATTCAATCTTATGTATTTACAATTTTATTAAGATTATACTCTAATGAATAAAATGAAAAATTTTATCAATCAACCATTTCATTTAGTAACTTTAAGACCATGACCTCTTATAATTTCAATTAATTTATGAACATTAATAATAGGAATAGTAATAATATTTAATTTTAGAACTAAAAATATTTTATTTTTAAGATTTTTTTCATTAATATTAATTTCATTCCAGTGATGACAAGATATTACTCGTGAAAGATCATTCCAAGGATTTCATACTATAAATGTATTAATAGGAATAAAAATTTCAATATTATTATTTATTATCTCAGAAATTTTTTTTTTTATTTCTTTTTTTTGATCTTATTTTCATATAATTTTATCCCCCAATATTGAATTAGGGGGTCAATGACCCCCTACAGGAATATCTCTTTTACTAATTAATCCTTATTCAATCCCTTTATTAAATACTATTTTATTAGTTTCATCAAGAATTTTTTTATCAATATCCCATCATGCTATAATTTTAAAAAATTTTTATACTATAAATAAAATAATAATTATAACTATTTTATTTGGAATAATCTTTATAATAATTCAATTACATGAATATAATTCCTTATCTTATACAATTAATATAAGAACTTTTGGCTCTACATTTTTTATAATAACAGGATTCCATGGAGTTCATATTATTATTGGAACAATTTTTTTATTAATTTCATTTATTCGAATAAATTTAAATCATTTTTCTAATATTCATCACTTTGGTTTTGAAGCAAGAGCATGATATTGACATTTTGTCGATATTATTTGATTATTCTTATTTTTACTTGTATATTGATGACCTTACTAATTATATAATATAAATAATATATTTAACTTCCAATTAAAAAATTTAACTTAAATTAATATAATTAATAATTTTTTTTTTTATTATATTATTAACAATTTTTATTATTAGCATTCTTTTATTTTTAATTAATAAACTATTATTTTTTAAAAATTTAAATTCTCGAGAAAAATCAAGTCCTTTTGAATGTGGTTTTAAAATTATAAACCCTAAAAATATTCCATTTTCAATTCAATTTTTTTATATTGCTATATTATTTTTAATTTTTGATTTAGAAATTGTTTTAATCTTACCATTAATTCAAAAAATTAATTATCTAAATATATATTTATGATTAAATATATTTATTTTAATTTTATTTTTTTTTTTAATTAGATTATTTATTGAATGATGAAATAATTTAATTAAATGATTTTAAGATAAAATATTTTCCATTAAATTTTATTTGCAAAATAAATATTATTATTTAATTATTATCCTATTAATTGAAACCAAAAAAGAGGTAAATTATTGTTAATAATTAAATTGAATTTCATTCCAATTATTTAAATAATTTAATTAAAATTTAATATTGAAAATATTAACATAGGTCTAACCTTTTAAATAGAAATAATAATAAAAAATATTAATTATTGAATTAGAAATTCAATCTTTATTTATTTCTTTATATAGTTTAAAAAAAACATTATATTTTCATTATAAAAATAATTTAATTTATTTATAAATGGTATATATTTATACAAATTTTGAGTCGAAATCAAAAATTTTCACTTATTAAAAATAAATATAAATTACTCTAAAAAAAATTAATATAAAAAAAATATTTCATAAATTAATTTTTAAAATATTTAAAAATTTATAAATTCTAATAAATTTTAATAAATTTGAACAATAGTATTCAATTCACCCTTGATCAATATTTTCATAATAAAATAATCTTACTACTAAAAAATTTTTTGATAAAATTATCCTAAAATAATTTATAAAAAATATATTTTTTATAAAATTAAATAATTTTTTATATTTTAAAATAAAAAAAAAATTTATTAAACATGATATTAATCCTAAAATTATAGAAATTATTATTAATATTAATAACAAAATTTTAAAATAATATGAAATAAATAATAAAGAAATAGAAGAAAAAATTAATCAATTAAAAATTCTTCCCCCACAAATTGAAAATAAAAATATTAATAATATTGAAATATTTATTAAAATTAAATCATTTAAATTAATAAAACAATAAAATTTTATAAAATTAATAATTATATAATAAATTAATCGAAATGAATAAATAATTGTTAATATAATTGATAAATAAAAAATAATTAAAATAAAATAATTTAAATTAATTATTAATATTGATTCTAAAATTATATCTTTAGAATAAAATCCTGATATAAATGGAAATCCACATAAAGCTAAATTTGAACAAATAAACATTATTAAAGTTAATAAAAAATTTGATTTAATTGCCCCCCCCAAATTTCGAATATCTTGATTATTTATTATTGAATGCAAAAATAATCCTGCACATATAAATATTAATGATTTAAATATTGCATGAATAATTAAATGAAAAAATCCTAATATTTTTAAATTCATAATTATTGACATTATTATTAAACCTAACTGTCTTAAAGTAGATAATGCAATAATTTTCTTAAAATCATTCTCAAAAACTGCAATTATTCTAGAAAAAAATATAGTTATTAATCTTAAAAATAAAATTAAAATAAAAAAAATTTTATTAATTAATAAAATTTTTCTGAACCGTATTAATAAATAAACCCCAGCTGTAACTAAAGTTGATGAATGAACTAAAGCAGAAATTGGAGTAGGGGCTGCCATAGCTATAGGTAATCATCTAGAAAATGGAATTTGAGCTCTCTTTGTAAAACAAGCTAAAACAATAAAAATAAAAATTAAAAAATTAAAACTATTTAATAATAAAAAATTTCAATCTCCAAATATACTTAATATTCCAATAGATAATAATAACCCAATATCCCCTAACCGATTAGTTAAAATAGTAATTATTCCAGAATTATAAGAAGATCAATTATTATAATAAATTACTAAACAATAAGAAATTAATCCTAAGCCATCTCACCCTAATAAAATTATTAATAAATTTTGTCCAGAAATTATTAATAATATAGAAAAAACAAATAATATTAATAAATAAATAAATCGTACATTATTTTTATCAAATATTATATAATCTACTCTATATAAAATAATTATTGAAGAAATTATTAATACAACTCTTATAAATATTAAAGATTTAAAATCAAAATAAAACAAAACAGAAAAATTTATTGAATTAAATTTAAATAAAAAAATTTCAATAAATAAATTTATTTTTATAATAATAAATTTTAATATAAATAAAAATAAAATTAAAGAAACAAATATAAATATAAATATTAAATTAAAAAAAATAAAAATTATTTAAAATAATTAATATATTTCTTTAGTATCACAAACTAAAATTTTTTATAAACTATTTAAATATAAAAATATTTTTAAATTTAAAATAAAAATATTTAAAGGAATTCAATGTAAATATATTAATAAATATTCTGAAACTTTAATAAAATTAAAATTAAATTTAAAAATATAATTTAATCCATGCTGAGAAAAAGAATATAAATAAATTCTATAAATTCTTCTAAATAAAGAAATAAAAAATAAAAAAATAATTAATAATAATCTTTTTTTTATAATTAAAATAAATATTAAAATTTCAGAAACTAAATTAATTGATGGGGGAGAAGCAATATTTATAATACAAAATAAAAATCATCATATAGATAAATTTGAAAAAAATTGATTTATTCCTTTATTTATTAATAAATTTCGACTATTTATTCGTTTATAATTTAAATTTAATAAACAAAATAAACCTGAAGAACACAACCCATGACTAATCATTATTAATATTCCCCCCACAAATCTTATTTCATAATTTATAAATATACCTACTATTATAAAACATATATGAACAACTGAAGAATAAGCAATTAATATTTTTAAATCAATCTGACGAATACATAAAATTCTTACATTTAATGAACCAATTAAAAAATATACTAATCTTAAAATATTAAATGTTATCACTAATTTAATAAAAATAGGAACTATTCGTAAAATACCATACCCCCCTAACTTTAATATTACTCCAGCTAAAATTATAGAACCAAAAATTGGGGCTTCAACATGAGCTTTAGGTAATCATAAATGAATAAAATAAGTAGGTATTTTAACAAAAAAAATTAAAAATAAAAATATAAAAAATAAAAAATTTAAATTAATTTCTATTCTTTTTATTAAAATAAATATATTTAATGAATAATTATTTTTAAAAAATCTAATTAATAAAATTAAAAAAGGTAAAGAAAATAATAAAGTATACATTAATATATAAATACCAGCTTGAATTCGTTCAATTTGATTACCTCACCCTAAAATCATAAATAACACAGGTAATATTCTTATCTCAAAAAAAATATAAAAATATAATAAATTTAAAGAATTAAAAAACAAAATAATTGAAACTAACATAAATATTTTTAATATTAATAACAATTTATTAAAATTATTTTCTATAACTACAGACATAATTATTAATCTACAAATCCATAAAGTTAATAAAATTAATAAAAAAGATAATTTATCTTGACCAAATCTATAATAAACTAATGTTCATAAAAAATTAAAAATATTTATATTTATAATTAAATATATTAAAATTAAAATAAATAATAAATTTTGATTAAAAATTATAACTATTTTTTTAAAAAAAAAATAATTTATAAAAATAATTCCAATAATAAATAATAAAATTCTAACCATATTAATTTCTTAATCTTAATCATTTAATAAAGTCTATACCTTCTTTTCGAATTATTATTACTAATAAAGTTAATCCTATAACTGATTCAATCACCAAAAAAACTAAAAAAAATAAATATATAAAATTATTTAAATTATTTAAAATTATTCTTATTATTAAAATTAATAATATTATTAATATAATTAATTCAAAATATATTAAATAAATCAATAAATGATTATAAAAAAAACAAATATTTAAAATTATAAAAATAAAAAAATAAAATATATTAAATTTTAAAATAAATTAAATTTAAACTAATTCAATTTAATTATCAAAAAAATAATAACTTATATCTTTAATCTCCAAAATTAAAATTTTTAATAAACTATTTTTTGTTTAAAATTAGTTTTATAGTTTACACAAAACATTAATTTTGTAAATTAAAAATAAATAAAAATTTTAAAACTAATAAAAAATTTATTTATTACCTTAACAATTTTAATAATATTAAATATAATAAAAGATTTAAAAAATTTCATTTTAATTAATTTTATTTGCATTTTAATACCTTTAAATTGATCCCCCATAATAATTTTAATATTAATTATTTTTACAAACTTAATAATTTGTATAAATTTATATTTATTTATAAATATAAATTGATTTTCTATAATTCTATTTTTAATTATAATTGGAGCAATAATAATTTTATTTTTATATTTAAATAGATTTTATAATAAATTAAATAAAATTGATTATATATATTTTTCAAAATGAATTGATATTACAAATATTTTATTTATTATTATTCTATTTAGAAATTTTAAAGATTTTATAACTTTTAAATTATTAATATATACAAATACAAATAAATTTAATTTAATTATAATAAACTTTATTAATGATACAAAAAGTATTTTTTTTATTATTCTAATTTTAATTTTATTAATAACAATAGTAAGAATAATAATTTTTAAAAATAATTCTTCTCTTCAAGCTCGATTTATTGAATAAATATAACTTAATATTTAATTAATAAAATGAAAAATTTTATAAATAAAAATCTATTATATGAAATAATAATAAAATCTTTAATTAAACTCCCTACACCTATCAACATTAATTTATGATGAAATATTGGATCATTATTAGGAATTTGTTTATTAACACAAATTATTACAGGATTTTTATTATCTTTACATTATTGCCCCCATACTAATTTTGCTTTTGAATCAGTAATATTTACTATACATTATATTAGATATGGGTGATTAATACGATATGCTCATATAAATGGGGCTACTTTTTTTTTTATTTTAATTTATATACATATTGGTCGAAATTTATATTATAATACTTATTCAAATAAATATACATGAATTACAGGTGTAATTTTACTTCTAATATTAATAATTACAGCATTTGTTGGTTATGTGTTACCTTGAGGACAAATATCTTATTGAGGAGCAACAGTAATTACTAATTTATTTACAGTTTTCCCATATGGACAAGAATTTCTATATTTTTTATGAGGAGATTTTTCAATTACTAATGCTACTTTAAATCGATTTTATTCATTTCATTTTATTATTCCTTTAATAATAATAATAATAATAATAATTCATCTATTTTTTTTACATGAAAAAGGGTCCTCTAACCCAATAGGACTTTCAAGAAATATTATAAAAATTCCTTTTCACTCATATTTTTCAATTAAAGATTTATTAGGATTTAATTTTTATTTTTTTATTTTTATTATATTAATTTTAATAAAACCCTTCATATTTTGTGATCCAGAAAATTTTATTCAAGTAAATGAAATAAAAACCCCAAATCATATTCAACCAGAATGATATTTTTTGTTTGCTTATGCTATTCTTCGAGTAATTCCAAGAAAATTTGGGGGAGTAATTGCTTTATTTTGCTCTGTTTTAATTTTATTAATTTTACCTTTTTATAACTTTAACCTTATTCAATCTAATAAATTTTACTATATTAATAAAATTATATTTTGAATTTTTGTTAATACTTTTATTATTTTAACACATGTAGGAAGAATACGATTAATTGCTCCTTTTATTACTCAAGCACAAATTGCAGCTATTTTTTATTTTTCATACTATTTATTATCTCCAATAATTCATAAATTATATGATAAAATATTATTTTAATTTTATTAAAAATTTAAACTTAATTTTAAAAATATAAGTTAATTATCTTAAATAAAGAATATATTTTGAAAATATAATATAGAATAATAACTCTATTAACTTAAAATTATATTATTATATTAAAAAAATAAAATTTTAAAAATGATAAAAATATTAAATTTATTAAAGTTAATGGTAAAATAATTAATCAAACTAAAAATATTAATATATCATAACGATATCGTGGTAATAAAGAACGAATAAAAATAATTAAATATAATAATATTATTCAAACAAAATAATAATAATTTAAAAAATTTATAATTCTAAAAATTATTCTTAAAAAAATAATATTTCTATATTCACCTAAAAATATTAAAGCAAATAAACCACTTATATACTCAATATTAAATCCAGAAACTAATTCAGATTCTCCTTCTGAAAAATCAAAAGGAGTTCGATTTAATTCAGCTAAAATTCTCACATATAATATAACTATTATAGGAAATAAAATTAAAAAAAATATATAATTAAATATAAAAAAACTATTTAAATTTAAAGATTCAACTATAATTAAATAACCAAAAATTAATAAAATAAATCTAACTTCATAAGAAATAGTTTGAGCAATTGATCGCAACCCCCCTAAAATTGAATATATTCTTTTAGAAAAGATACCAGCAAATATTAATGGATAAACATTTAATCTTATTAAACAAATAATTAAAAATATTGAATTAAAAAAAAATATTTTTTCATAAATAAAAGGAAAAAAAATTCAAATAAAAAAAGAAAATAAAAATATAATAAAAGGTCTAATAAAATAAATATAATTATGTAATTCTAATAAAATAATTTCTTTTGAAAATAATTTTATTCCATCTCTAAAAGCTTGAAAAATACCAATAATTCCTACTTTATTTGGTCCCTTTCGGTTTTGTAAATAACTTATTAATTTTCGTTCAAATAAAGTAAAAAAAGATACTCTTACTAAAACTATAATAAATAAAATAAAATAATTTATAAATAAATCAATAATTAAAGTAATAATTTTTTACTTATAAGAATTTCTTATTTAAATAAATTCTAAATTTACTACAATTAAATATGTTAAAGTAAATAATAATTTTTATAAATATTTAGTCCTTTCGTACAAAAATATTTAATTTTATAATAGATAGAAACCAATCTGGCTCACACCGATTTGAACTCAAATCATGTAAGATTTTAATAGTCGAACAGACTAAAATATTTATTTTCTTCTATAAAATTTTATCTTAATTCAACATCGAGGTTATAATCTTTTTTATAAATTTGTTCTTTTTAAAAAAATTATACTGTTATCCCTAAAGTAATTTAATTTAATATAAATATACTCATTTTTTAAAAAATTTTATTAAATTTTTTAATAATTTAAAGTTTTTAAAATTTAAAAATCATCCCAATTAAATTAAATTTTAATATAAAAATTATTTAAAATACTTTATAATAAAAATTAATTAAATTTTATAGGGTCTTATCGTCTTATTAAAAAATTAAAGATTTTTAACTTTAAAATTAAATTCAAAAATTTTAATTAAAAAAGTTTATTTTTCATTCAATCTTTCATTCTAGATTTTATTTAAAAATCAAATGATTATGCTACCTTCGTACAGTCAAAATACTGCAGCCATTAAAATTTTCATTGGGCAGATTAGACTTAAAATTAATTATCTTTAAGACATGTTTTTGATAAACAAGTGAAAATAATTATTGCTAAATTATTAAATTAAATTTTAAAATAAATTTTAATTTAAACAAAATTTTTACTAATTAAATCATTATAATTTATAATTAATTATTAATTATAAATTTTTAATAAATAATTAAAAATAAATAAAATTTTTAAAATTTAATTATAAAATATTAATTTTATTAATTTTAATTAATATTAAAAATAAAAATATTTTAAAAATATTTTAAATTTTTAAATATTTTATAAAGTTTATCCCTTATAAAATTAATTTTTTATTAATATTTAAAATTTTAAAATTTTAAATATTTTAAAAAAATATAAATTCAATTTATTTATTAAAAAATTAGATATATAAAAATCGATTAACTTTTCATTACTAAAAATTTATTTAAAATATAATTACTATTATAAATTTAATAAATTTTTATCTCTTTTTATTTCGAAAAATAAATTTTAAATTTATTTTAATTAATTTATCCTTATGCAAAAGGAACAAAAAATTAATTTTTCTTTAAAATTAATAATTATTAAATTTTACAAAATAAAAAAAAATAATTTTTTTATAAAATAATACTAAAACACATTAAAATTATAAATATTTTTTATAAAAATAATTAAATTAAAAAATAAATAAATATTTATATTTTTTAAAAATAATCTAAATACACTTTCCAGTATATTTACCATGTTACGACTTATTTATTAAAAAATTGACGGGCAATTTGTATATAATTAATATAAAATTTAAAAAATTATTATAATTTTTTTTACTTTTAAATTCAATTTCATTAAAATATTAAAATTTTAAATCAAATAATATAATTAATTGTAACTCAATTAATTCTTTTTCATAAGTAAATATTGATTTGAATTATTTTTAACTATAAAATTTAAAATAATTTTTAAAAATTAAATTTAAAACAATCATACAAAACTTTTAAAAAAAGTAATTCTAATAGTGTATTATCTATTATACATCAAGTCCCTCTAATTTTATTAATTACTACCATATAAATTAATTTTAATGATTTTACATTTAATAATCAATTAATTAATTTTATTAATAATAATAGGGTATCTAATCCTAGTTTTTAATATTATTTAAAAAATAATTTTAAAATTTTTATATAAAAATTTATATTTCATCATTTAATTTAAATTTTAAAATTTATTAATTAAATTTATTAATAATTAAATTAAATTTAATTTATTTAATATTGTTTAACCGCAATTGCTGGCACAAATATTTAATTAAATTAATTTATATTTCTAATTCAAAAATTTATTTATAAATTAAATTTATATTCTACAAATAAAAATATTAAAATATTTTTATATAAATAAAAAATATTAAATTAAATTAATTATTATAATAAAATAAAATATAAAAAGAAGAAATTATCTATTTATAAATTATGAGTTTATTGACTTAAGTATTAGTCTATCTTTTTTTTTTTTTTTTTAATATAAAAATTTAATTTAATAATAATTTTTATTTATTATATATTATATAAATATTTATTAATATATTAAATATTTATATAATAATAAATATTTATATACTATTAATATATAAATATTTATTAATATATTAAATATTTATATAATAATAAATAATAATTATTTTTTTTAATTTTAAAAAATTTATATAAATTAATTATATATATATTATATTTTCATAATAATGAATATGTATTTATTAATAAATATTTATAATATATAAATATTTATTAATATATTAAATATTTATATAATAATAAATATTTATATATTAATAGTATATAAATATTTATTAATATATTAAATATTTATATAATAATAAATATTTATATATTAATAGTATATAAATATTTATTAATATATTAAATATTTATATAATAATAAATATTTATATACTATTAATATATAAATATTTATTAATATATTAAATATTTATATAATAATAAATAATAATTATTTTTTTTAATTTTAAAAAATTTATATAAATTAATTATATATATATTATATTTTCATAATAATGAATATGTATTTATTAATAAATATTTATAATATATAAATATTTATTAATATATTAAATATTTATATAATAATAAATATTTATATATTAATAGTATATAAATATTTATTAATATATTAAATATTTATATAATAATAAATATTTATATATTAATAGTATATAAATATTTATTAATATATTAAATATTTATATAATAATAAATA
>JABFQB010000027.1:0-16215 GCA_022817105.1 Pseudanteris insignis
ATAAATATTTATCGGAAACGTATGCATGAAATATCAATTACTTATATCGTTCATAACTATTTCATTATCCCACGTGTGTCTTATAATCAATGCATAATAGAACAGTAGTTAAGTATAATTTAATTCATAAAATTATGTCGAATATCGTGTATTGTAATGGTTATTAAAAAGTTTTGCAATCTAAAAATTAGATTTTGCAGATTAATCGTAATTTCTATACCTTCTAATTATTTCTGGGTATTATCATTAGTTTTGATTATTAAAACCAAACTGATATCGTTGAAATTGGCTTAAAGTTAGAAGACACTGACAACATTTTTCTTTTAGAGGATGGTAAGTGTGTCTTATTGAATGACACTTATTTCGGCAGTGTAGTATACATTTTTTTATAATTTTTTGTTTGATAATTAATATATGCTTGTCAGAATTATATACCAAAACGAGTTCAATTTTAAAAACAACTATTTAAATCCGCTATATCATTTATTTCATTTAAAAATAATATTGAGTATATTTATATAAGTGGATTTATATTACCATATCAAGCAAATTTTTATGTTGTAAATTATTTATAATATATATATAATCAATCATGATTACAGTCAGTATTTTTTTTATAATCAAAATTAATTTTTGCATTATATGTATTGTATACAAAAATAATAATAAAAATTATAATTTCTAATCGTTTAGTTATGCATGCAACTTGATTTATCTTCAAATTTAAGTGCATTCAAAATTGTATATAGTTATGATGTATGTGTTATAACTTGTTAATTAGATTACATCGATCATTAGACATACTTTACATAAATACATGAAAACTAGATTAATATCATATTATGGGTTTGTTTATCTATATTATAAAATATAATAATAATTATTATTTGTTCAATTTATACTTGATATCCATAATATTTTATTACATTTCATGCACTGTTAAAGTATTAGATATAGAAATAAAATTTACCTGAAAAATCTATGAAAGCCGTTTTACATACTTTTAAACATAAATATACTGAATGTCTATATTAATTCCACAATTATTAGCTAAAAATGATAATATATTTCATTGTTATATTATATTATTTTTTATTATAATGTATTTATGTTAAAATTTTGATTACCAATAGTTATGAAATTTTAATACTATTTCTATTAAATTTAATATATAATTACTAACAATGTGTACTTTAATTTCAAAAAGTTTAATTGTATGCACCAATACACATTAAATATAATAAAATTGATTTAGGTGATTTGTTATTATATTAGCTTATATTAGATAATAATTATGTTTTGATTGCATATCCGCGTAGACTTGTAATGCATGATGATAATGTCTATTAAGTTCATTCAGTAGAATCAAATATTGTTGAATATGATTACGAAAGTACAACGCAACATGAAATCATTTCTCTTTCAAAAATTGAACGAAGACTTATCACTGTGTTCAATAGAGATACCTGTAATTTGTCACGTACACCTATTAACTCCTTCAACTTTTATCGTGATATGTGCTTCACATTACTTTATGTTTTTGAAATGAAGACACCATTGTTTGTGTTAACAGGTAATTATCAAAGAAAAAAAAATGAAAAAAACAAACATTAATTTCTAATTTTGTCATTATTTAACATATATATACAATTTCCCATAGTAGTTTTCATTAATCGATAGTTTTATTTTCATTGATGTTTATTTTTTCTCTCATTATAATAAAAAATTGATTTCAAAATATTATCAAATTAGGCTACGACATTAATTCAAGATGATACTTATAATCGAAAAAGATCGATCTAAATATTTATTTTGACTTCCTTTAAACGAGAATTTGTATACCCAACTTTTCCCTTCCAGTGTAAGATATTTTTTAGTTCACAAATAATTCGATACTTTTACTTTTGTTTATTTGACATGCTTTTACAATGTTTATTTTAGTTAAAATCAATTCATGTTTCTGATTTTAATTTAATTTGGAGTGAACGTCCCTCAGTAGGTGTCAAGTGAAATTTCTTTTTTTACGATTTTGTAGTAAAAAGTAAGAGTTTAATCAAAACAACATTTCATCTCCATCTTTCAAACCATCGATTTGTTTTACGACACTCATCACGATGTTCATGATAACTATTGGAAATTCTCGGATGAATCAAGGTTACGTTCCTAGGACCCTAAACAATATCATTGCATGATCTATTCTTTCGACAAAAATTTTAGAATTATAAGGAAATGTATGAGAACCTGATCAATGGATAAAAAATGGTTTTAAATATTGAATAATGGTTCGTCTCGAAAATATTACGGAAGCTAAGATTTCTTGCGAAATATTAATTTTCTTAGACAGCAATAGTTATGATATATTTCTCTGTTGACCAAACATAATTTTAATAGTTTAATAAGATAAAATTACTTTCCGAGAAAAAATTTAGTAGTTTCGAATAATTTTTTCATGACATGTCATGGAAAGAAAAAAAATATTTATTTAAAATAAATTAATCAATTTATTTTTTTCTTTTATTTAGAAAATATTTTATTTGATAAGATTTTGTTTAGGAAAAATGAATAATATAATCAATATATTTTTTTTAATCAGCTTGCAGTATGAATGAGCAATTAAGATTCATAATTTTCTTTCCTTTATGATTCGATATTACATTGAAAGAAAAATTACAGTAACATTTACTATATTCTAAGACAATCATGGGATGGATCCTATATTATATGATACATACACCATATTATATGGTAATACAATATATATAATACAAGTTACTGTATATGTTGTTTCAATTACTATACAATATAAATCACATACCAATAAATAAATACAACCCATCTCGTTGTTATCATATAATATAGTGAATTTTATAGTATTATTACTTTCAGTGTATATATGATTAAAATTTATTTAATTTTCTTTTCTTTTATTGTCTTCGCGGCATATCAATAATATATTTTAATAAATAATTGATCGCGAGTTTCACAATTTTTTATATTATAACAAATATTTCGAAATATTAATTTGTTTAAATAAAATAAACTAGTTTCTTTGATTCTCAAAGTATTTATTGTTCTCCAATACTACACAAATGTATAAATCACAATTTTCAGAATGTTAAATTAATATAACTTTTAGATGTGCATTACATAATTTCGTAAAAGTAATTTATAAAGATACCAAAAGAATCTTCATTATTTTTCTTAAAACCACAGCATAAATTATCAGTTACGACAAATAAAATGTCGTGGAATCTAAACCCGTCTTATTACACCAAGAAAAAAATACTATTGCTTACCGTAGTATCTACAACGTTTCCAATATATTCGTCCTTACCCAAAATTTGTGCAATGTTTACTAAAAAATTGGTAAGGATGTCTATTATATTTGTAACTATTACAAACTCAACACAGCCTTCAAAAAAGTCACGTGATATGTATATGAAAAATGAAGGCTTTACATTCCTTACAAATATTATGTATTCATTTACCGGTTTAAAATTTTTTTTTCGGAATTTTTTTTCTATTCGGATATATATTGATTTGCATATGTTACATTATTTAATTAATTAATCAAAATACATACACACAGAAAAATGTTCTTGTGTTAATTACTAGACTTAATAGCAAATTAGGGATAAATCATTCATTTCCAACTTAGTATAAAAAGTTCTAGTATAAACCTGTGACGTAGTATTCACGCGCAAAAAAATTCACTGCGCATAATATTAATGCGCGTAGTTTTACTAGAATATTATATAATTATATAATATAATAAGTTAGATGTGAATTTGTATATCCCCATTTCGCTAAAGAGTCTAGTAAAAGTATTAGACATTTTTTCTCAGTGTATTTTCTTGATAAATTCAGAAGAATTTTGAAATTAGAAATCAGAAATATGCTTATCAGAAAGAAATTTTTGCAAAATTATACATTTTTTATATTTCAAGCAGTATGAGAACTGAAAAAATAATTCTTATATTATAATATTATATTATAATACTTTTTACAAGACTTTATATCGAATTGTAGATAAACTTTTTGATGTCTAACTTATTAGATAATAGTCTAGTAAAAATATGCGCAGTAAGCTTGGCCGCAATTGTTTCTTGCGTTTCAACATTACAGCGCAGGTTTTCACTAGAGGCACTATATTAGGTGTAGTATATTAGACTTAGAAAACAGTATCGTAATAAATAACCATTACATTGCTTAGTTTACTATATTGTAGTAGTGAAGTAGAATAATATCGTCCTAAATGATTGCCATATAGTAAAACTTAGACAATCTATACTGTAATAAAGAAACTGAATAATATTGATGTTTTATTATATATATTGAAACGAATTTTAATATTATTTGTTGCGAAATGAATAAAATAATTCATGTGTACTACTATATCGTTTTCTCATTGTAGAAGACGCAAAACAAAGTTTGTATAAACATTATGATACTGCATCATATCACTGACATTAGTGACACCTGTGCAATTATTACGTCATCTCCAAATTATTATTTAAAAAACATTAAATTTTTTTGGTCAATTTGGGCAATCGAATTGACATAAATAGATTGTCCTAGCCCAAATAAGATTATACTTTCACAAAATGGATTTTTAATTGTCACATTTTAATTTTTAAGTCGAATCCACTTAGAACAAGTATAATATACTAAATATAAGTAGGCTGTTTTTACAGTGGACAAAGATATCATCACTAATTTATATAAAATATCACTCGTCACGACTTTACAATAAAATTAAGACAAACATTTTTTTCAATAGACCTGATATAATTGGTCGACTAAATATATAATAATATCTGTACGGATATAAATTAAATTTAATCATTCCCAATGCATCAAATTTTTTTGCCGGAGTGTCTTGGGTGTAACGTTTTTGAGTCAAATTTGGAGTATAACTCAAATTAATTAAGTAAAAGAACAACTAATTCTGATAGCGATAAGTATAAATTCTCATTTATAAATTAATAAAATCATAAATTAGATAAAATCAATGTAGTCTTGTTCATATACTATGTGCTTTACTAGAAACGATCGAACTCATGATTTCTGATTCAAACTTATCATTAATCACCTCAAACGTTTAGCTATTAGCTTTTAATTATATACGTATATTTATGCCACTACTTTAAGCGTTTTTGTGTTAAAAAAAAGATACTAAATATTGAATGCTTTAATTAAGACATATGTCTTGTATAACATACAAATATATTATATTTAAATTGTGTCAGAACTAAAGTAATAATTACAACTTTCAAAGTTGAAATCATTAACCAAACGATTTTTTTTCTATTTTTTTTTGTTCTTTTAAAAAAATAAATATATTTTATAAAAATTTAGTTATTACAATTAAATATTATTGTGAATACTTTCAAAATATAAATAAACTATTTTTTTTTAAATTCGTATTTAAATTATTTATAAAAATAATGTAATTTTAGAAAGTAATTTATTCATAGAAATGTATAATATTATATAATCTAATATATATTAATTTTATAATTTTTAATCTAACAAAAATATCGGATCAAAGTTTCATCAAAAATCGTACTAACAAGAAAAAAAGTTATAAATTCTGAATTCT
This sequence comes from Pseudanteris insignis, assembly GCA_022817105.1. Taxonomy (NCBI): domain Eukaryota; kingdom Metazoa; phylum Arthropoda; class Insecta; order Hymenoptera; family Scelionidae; genus Pseudanteris; species Pseudanteris insignis. The sequence goes on from JABFQB010000027.1 coordinate 5,603, forward strand.
TATTTATACTGCTAAACTTTAAGTTTAGTTTACTACTTAAAAAAATATTGCTTAAAATATTCATTTTTCTGTATAAATTTACTTTACTTATTTTCTATTAAATATCTATTTGGAACTACTGAATTTGTTCTCGGAGTGTTTTTATGCAGAAGATGCAAACATTTCCATGACTTTAAGTGAAATATCAAGTTCATCTATCTCTTTCGCACAGTTTATAAAAACGTTAATTTATTCACAATTAAAAGGAAATTTTCGTTCATTCACTGTATTCTGCCTTTAAGTATAAGCAGAAAAATATCACAATAACATAATTTTTATTTATGAAAATCTTTGTTCCGATAATATCCTCTTTGGATTTAAATTTTGCTGCTATAATTGAATTATTATTCTTAGAATTCAGAGCCAGTATAATATAAAAATTGTATTTGCATACGGAAATATTCTTCTGCTGATACTTGACAGTAACGGATTGTTTTTCTTTTTTTTGTAAATTTGATTTCAGTTTTTATTAAATCCGTATTTTGGTAAGTTGTGCGAGAGAAGAAAGAATTTAACTGTCCATTAAAAAATTTTTATTACAATTAAATAAACGATACCAGACTGAAAATTAATACACTCACAGAAAAGTCATTTAATTTCCTATGTGAAATATTGCAAGATGTATATGCATAAAAAATAAAAGAAAAAACTCGTTTTAAGTGATGAATCGACATTGTGAAATTCACATTGTTTAATTCGTTATTTTTTCTTCCATTTCGACTTAAAATCGAGCAGTGCACGTTTATCCTTGGGAACCAATTTGAAGCATTCAAAAAATTCGAATGAACTTTTAAACTTTGCTTTGGCACACTCGTGGGATGCGCTCGATTAATTACGGATATAGTCTTTTAATATTCATATTAAACTAATATAAATAGTTTTTCATACCAAGCGAAGCATACGCTAACGTTAATGAAAAGTTATAAAATAGCATTAGTTCCGTACAAAAATGATCATTCGTTTTACATCTGATACATTACGACATTTCAATATCTCTCGTAAAAGAGCGAGTGAAAAATTTCCACTTGGCGAAACAATTTTTTCATCTGTTTGTAAATCTGATAATATATATGTATATGATTTGCGGTATAATTTATTGGTATTTTAGCTTTCCTCTCATGATCATTCCCAATGTTAACGAATGTTCACACGTGCCACATTTGGATTTACAAATCTGACGCGATCGAATAATATTTTACATTAGTTCAAAATGTTTGATCCACTAAAATCCGCAGATAAATTTTTAGTATAATTTACAGTTTTAGAAACAAATTAAAAAATATTTCGACATCCTCTATTAAAAGTACTATTGTAAAACAATGATTTTTGTAGTTAATCTATTTTTTCATAGACAAAAAAAAAGGTTTTTATGAAAATTATGATACTGTACAGTTGTGCGATTAATTACTATGTCATCTACAAATAATTATTTGGAATGATTTTTATCATTGTCTAATTTTTTAATTATTTTTTTCTAACAGTTAATATGGTTACTAATATTTTTTTAACGTAACCAAATGTTTAGTTACCATGACTAAATTAATATTGTCAATATTAATTTCGTTGGCTGGGCTACATTTATTGTAATTAATTAAATAAAACTTCGTAGATTACATGATGAAAACATTGCTGTCACAACGAAATAAATATATTTACGTTAAATTTCGTAATCATAACCAAACTTTTTTCTCGGTGTAACCATCAATAAGAAATAGAAATCAAAAATTGAATTAAATATATTTGTCAGTCTTTGCGTAGTGATATATTTTGCATGTGAAGAATTTAATAAAAACTTTCATAGTTAAAGCACGTTCAATAAAATTTCGAACACCCGTCACGTTCTTATGGTTCGTCGACGTAGTGATGCTTAAGCATGGGATTTGCGTCGAGAAAGAATTGTGTCCATTACCGAGCTATAGTTCTCGCGAACTGTCACATTAATTCGCAGTTACATTAAATCAAACTAATGCGCTTTATAAACATTCATCAAACGCGATGTTTTTTAAAGTAATAAATACACGCAGAGACATAATGTAGTAAATTGAGAAAACAAGAACGACTGAACAAAATTTTATCAGACAATCTAAAAACTATTCTTTACGTTATAAGAACACCTTTTACCTTTTAAAACACTTTTTAAGTAAAAACCAAAAGTTTTTATTCAAAATTGTAACCATTTCAATGTATTGACAAAATTAGTAACGATTTTATAAATCTTGGCTATGAACCAGTTTGGTTTAAAATTCTGTACACTTTGATAAAAAGTTTTACATTTTCATGCAAAGTTTTGACATAATTATAATAATATAACCTAGAAACTAGATTTTATTTTATTTTTTTATTTACAAATTTTGACTCAAGATTTAATATTTTAAAATAAAAATTGGGAAATTTTAATTACAAACTTATTTTATAAATAAATAAATTTAATTATTTATCTAATTTTTGTTTTTATGGCAATACTTTTTCGATGAAAATGACGAGGCATATAATTTATATCATGTGTTATCAATGTGTACTATGATTTTAACAAAATTTAATTTTGATATGATTTAATAAAAATTCATTTTACTACACGATTACTATAAAATTTTCATCACTTTAAATCTACTTTTCAATGTAAAATACTATAAATTGTGGTAACATATTGAACATTTATTTTCTCCGTGTATTTTCTTTCATACTTCTTTTTTTTAATATGATTTAAGAATTTGGGGTAAATTCAAAATACCAACACGATGTTTAATAGAAAAATTAAAAATAAAACTAGTGAAAGATCAAAGATTCAAAATCATCGTATAATTTCATTATACACTGTATTAGATTTTATTTATTTCAAGTGGATTTACTTATAATTATTTTAAATTCATTTATTCAAAGTGAAATTTACTCTACACGGGAAAAAATTTAGCATTGTGCCAAAGACGAAAATCTTGTTAGATTTACATTGTGAAGGACAACATTATGTGTCATAACAAGTTGAAAAAAGACAAAGAAAACAAAAGAAGATACTATGTCTATCCTTCATTATAATGATATTTATATATTTCTGTCTTTCACAATGTAAATCCAACATTGTCTCACGTTAGAGCCAACATCGTTAATTTTTCCTGTGTATCAATAAAAATACCAGAATCTGTGAAATAATTTATTTATTGTTAATGAAATTAAATGATTTACCGGTAAATTTTGACTACCTAAAGAATCTAATGTATAAGCTCATTGAACTTAAATTTATATTTACGATAAATATTATTTATAACTCAATTATAAGCTGTAACAATGTTAGTGATTGCACAAAGATGTGTGTTATGGAACTGAAGAAGCTAACGCTTAAGCGACAAAACGTCTGGAGGATCCACCATCAACAGACGTAACTGGCGCCGGCAAAGATCGTAATGGCGCCATTTACACGTTCTTCGAAACGTTTATGTGCATCGAAGCATGAGTGCCTTGTGACTGTACGAAGTGAAATTACCGTGACTGAATAATATGCCACACAGAACAAAAATCTACATATTTTGTGCGACAGTAATTCCTCTAAAACAAAGATCTGATCAAAGATTCTCGGTCTTCCAGGTAAGCCCCACATTGCCAACACAAATCGATTCCACCCGGGATGATGTCTCGTTGCTAATTATTGAGATTTATTCATCCGGACTCAACTTTTTTCATAATTCAGTAAAAGCATATCTCCATTTATGATAATCTAATCGCATGCCGTTCATTTGTATCGACGTCATTTATGAGTAAATCGAGCCTAAGCGACAAAATCTGCTCATTCAATTCTGGACGAACACGTTTCTTCAAAAACGTTCTGCATGCTACAAAGGAAACACTGTCGGATGGCTAAATAAGATTGACTATTGTCTAATAAATAGACGTATCATTTTGAAGGTTTATTTTGAATTAATTTAATCACCGAATTGGCCAAAATTGGGTAAATACCCTGACAAAAATTTTATAGCAAAAAATGTAATAAATCATTTGTAGAGTGTTGTATACAGAAGTATACAAAAACAATTTTATATTATTGTCTTATTACATATTTTTTTACAATTTCATTGAAATTTTTCACTTTTATAGCAAAATTTCTAACTGAAAAAAAAATTTTTTAAATAAATTCTGTATACAACACTATTTAATTGATTTATTAAAATTTAATACTTTAGTACGGCTCTGCGATCCTCCCACCCCCTTTTAAAGAGGGGTTGCAAATACGCTATCCTATGTATATTTTTGCGATAATCACGATGTTCGCAGAGTTTTGTACCGCTCTCACCGTTCGCGAGTTATTCGCGATCAAACCTTCAAATTTTTCGTAGTCAATGAACTGAAGTTATAAGTAAAAATCTATTTTTTCTTATATATTAGCTGTGAGGAATGGGCTGCACGGATGTTAGAAGAAAATATTATTTTTTTTTTATAATTTTAGAGATAACGAAAATTCCTTTATTTTCAATAGTTTCATTGGTTCGAACTATATTACAAAACACATAAATATACTGATATAGAAATACATTATTGCTCTTAAAAAGTTAATAAACGATAAGTATAAAGTTAATAATAATTATATTTAGAATCACATGGGATATTGAACATTCAATGGTATATATAACATTAATCAATCTAAACACAATTTCTAAGGATTCAATTGTTTTAGATGTTAGTACAAAAAAAAACGCTGAGTATGCATAATTTATTTTCCAATAACTTTTTTGCCTCGGAAAATAAGTAAAAAAATTGCAACTTTCTAAACAATTAATATGACATATGTATATTGTTTAATATGAAACAATTACTTGATTTTCACATCAATTGCACTGGACGATGAATTGAACAAATTGTAATATTTTTAATACAAAATTAAATAAAGGTCAAATAAAAATAATTTTTAATTTTGTTCGATAATTAACGTATTGATATTGATGTACATTTTGTTCCCTACGGTATGGTTTTCCTACACTATTAAAAATATCTTGAAATTTTATGCATTTTTAATGGAATCAGTACATTAAATTTCAATTCCACAATACATTTCATATTTTGCAATTTTATATTGCAACTTTATTTTGCAATGCATATTTGCATTAAAATTCAAAATTTAGTACATTAACACAAATTTCAAGCACATTTACATTAAAATTATGGCACCAATTCAAATTCAAATTCGTATGAACAATCGCCTTCGTAAGTTGTCGACTAAAGAAGATACATAAATGACCGCCCTCGTTAATTACTAATTCTGCGAGAGACTTCTGGGTCGTGGGATCGAAACTCAGATGATTTTTTTTTTATGATTCAAAAATTCCTACACCTGTACATCAAATTTAATGTATCAGAAATTGAATTTTCCGAACTGGATTTTGATATATGGAAAAAAAGATTGTAATATGCTAAATTTTTTTTCTATCGGGGTAATTCAAAGGTGGAAAATTAAAATATTGTTATTAATCACCAAATTTGATTTTGTGTAAAAGACACGATATATTAACGCAGGTTGTAGTGCCAACCCATTTTAAATCCATATCCGTTGTTAAGGTTACGATAAATGAGTCATAGGTCGAATCGATTACAATTTTTATCGTCTTATCGTTATAATTCGTAAGGTAGTTTCATCACCATGTCTAACCATATTTCGTAAATACGAATAACTTAAAAATTATCAATTAGGGTGAAAATATTTGAATATTCAGTTTAGCAGAGTTGAAATTGACATGTATCGATGCGATTTATCACGTGAATATCAGTAGTCAGTCGCTGGTAGGCGACAGTGTCACCTCCGCAGAGTAATGCATTGCCCGCAATAAATCATGAACAAATTGATAGTAAGAATGAAATGAAATAATATGTCCAGATGCAATCATCGAATATCTTAATCAACATAATAAATGCGTCGAACGCCTGTTAAACTAGTTTTAAGTGTACTAGAAAAATATCGCACTGAACAAATTTGTCAGTATATTTTTTCCTATTTTAATTAGTATTATGATGTCATAATAATTACTTTTTTATTTTCATATTATTATAAATCTAATAAACTAAGCTAGAAAATAATATGAACATATTTATTACTCTTTTAGAACAGGTATATATTTGTAAGTCTTTGTTCAGAATTCATTCTATAATATGGTAAGAAAGTTAATATAATATGAAAGTTTCATATGAACGATGACTTAATTATTTCGTATATTATATAGCTTTTTGAAAATCCAATTCAACTTGGCATCGTGCAGGACGACAATAACCAATAATACCTAATTTAAAATATAATCCAAAGTACTTTAAATTCGATGTAAAAATATTACGTTATCATATTTTTTTATAATATGTGTATCATTTAATGATAATCTATGAATAAATAAGGATAAAATCTACAAAAATTATAACGATCGTTTATATACAATATAGTAATATATTAACATATTTTATTTTTTATTAAGTATGATTATTATTTTGTCTGAGTGAAAAAACAAATTATACTCATCCTACATTTTAGTCGGATTATAAATTATAATCCCATAATTGAATTTACCACTTAATACTCTAACAATATAGTTAAATCATTGAAAACGTAGTATAAAAATTCCTAACATTTTTCTACATGTACTCCGTAGAAAAAGACAACTATGTGAGAAACTATGTGAAAATTCATAGATTCATCCGAGCGTATATTAATAAAAATCGTCCACATATTTTATTTGACTTTTTCTTGTATTTGACGTATAGTCGACTTTTTCTACAAAAATTAAAAAATGTTTTTTCTGCGTGTAGATCTTACATATTAATACATATAATATACTCATACTTGCGCTTTAATATTGTTCAGCAAAGAGTCAAAGCTAAGATATTTTGCGATGCTTATTGACTGGTCTCCCAACTGTTGCCATTTACATATAGTCAAGTCATTCGCGTACAAACACGCGCGCAATCCAAGATCGCGATACCTCGGGCGTGAACCAGTGCGATATGTCGAAGGTTGTTTCACTCTTTCGCAACGCCAAGATTTATACAAATTCTATTGTATGTACTTTTACATATTGGCCAATACAATAATAAGTATACACGCGTACCAACTTGACTTACATTTGTCGCTACATTTATTACTTCAATGTATTTATTAGAATACATCATCCACAATTGGACGCACAATATTCTATTACTTTAAATTTTATAATTTTAACACTCTGTGAACATTTTGCAATAAAAAATGATATGATTATTTTTGTCGTTTTTTTTTTTTTTTTTTTAAAAAAAAAATTTTTTCAAACTTTTCTTTTTATTTTCAAATTCATGTTTATTTTTTTTTGTTGGTTACTTTTTTCAATCGATTCGGTGTATATTGTAATCATATTTTATTTCTTCAAATCATAATTATAATGACATTAGAGAATCTTTTGTTTGACGTATCAATAAATCATAACGATGACATGTATTAATTACATTTTGATTACAATTTTTTTTTAATCGTTACTAGCATATTTCAAAATTTCGAAATAAGATATATATTCCAATATATCACATTTCATTTACCAATCACATACATACACCTCAAATTATATAATTATTGCGAACAATTTTTTGTTTTTAAAATCAAAAACAAAAATTTATACTAAAGTTTATTTTGTTTATGTTTAATTTTTCAAGGTCACCTTGAAATGTTAGTACACAATACGTGTTATTATGATTTCTCGTTCATACTATATTTCAATGTTAAATTAACGGTTATATTGGATACTGATTTGGTAATTAGAACAAAAGTCAAAGAATCATATTTGAATTCGTTGCGATATTCCTCACTGCTACCATAATATCATAATCCAACCGATTTGTGTCGCTATTCCACATTTCACGCGACTCAATAATTATAAATTCATTATTGAAGAGAAATGAGATTCGAATCGTGATTGAAAGAAAAAGTTGGCTACGAAAACAAAGAGATTCGTAAACAATGCAACAAGAATGGACGGTGTGGAGTTGTGCAAGAACTTTATCTACTGTCATGCAAAAATGTCGTTGAACATTGTCCGCGTTGCAGAAATGGATCCGTTTGAGTAACAGTCTTGTTGCAATTTATTTAGACACGGGCTTAAAAGGAAAGCCTTGTCCGCTCACGAATGGCCAGGGTCAAAAAAGAACATGACAGCCCTATTAAGGACCTAAGGACGAATGCACAAGCAGAATAATCCATCGTCGTAAACTAACAATTTCGATGATACTTAGATTTAAACATTTTCTTTCGTGTTTGTCCACGTATCTGAAATAAAAATCTATATTGTTCGATTGTATGTCACAATGGAGAAATGGTAAAGGAAGATCGACTGAATTTATTTATTTTCTTTTTTTTTGAGTAATCGGATAAAAATGCATAAAGATGAGGATTATAATTTTGATGTTAGACCTAATAATATTGAAAACAATTGAAACGTAAATAATAACATTAACGGAAAAAAAAGAAAAATAATAACAAAAAAATAACGAGAACAATAACAAAAACATGATACAAAATAGTAATAGCAATGACAATGACAATGACAAAAACAAAAACAAAAACAAAAACAAAAATAATATTGATAATAACAAAAAGACTGACAGTATAAAATAATTTGTTAAAATTAAAATTGGGTTTTCGATTGGAATCATTGACCTCTGGTGTACTTTAATTTGTTGAAGTTTTCGAATAGTTCTTGTTTATAAAGAAGTTGTTCAAAAACATCAATCCGAATATATAACTCTTACGCATTGTGAACCGTAAAAATCAGTCTGCAGTCTTTCACATCGTCTCTTCGTATATACAAAACACCGTGACGCGTATCATGTTCCCGGGACTTTTCTTCGAATTTTTTTCTTTATTTGTTTTCTTATTTCGACACATCGACAATTAATCTATTCAATCGTTATCTTGTCCCGACGAGTTGCTTGTCACGATTCTGCGTACTTATTAGAAAAATAAAAAATGACTTCAATGAAGAGATGCCTATCAAGGTCATTGAAAGAAATCGCGACGACCGAGCCGAATGAAACGTTCAAAAAACGTCGCGCATGTGCTCGTCTCTTTCGATCTCCCGGCCTCTCTTCCCGTCATCACTTTCTTATGACAGTTCTATCGACTTCCGGTTCCCGCGGATAATGCGGTCACACGCATACAAGCGTCGAGAGCCAAGTTAAATAAGTACCTCGCGCGACCTTTAACTGCGGCGTAAAAATCATTCCAACAACTTTGCACTGTACACACCGACAACGAGTTTATTAACAGATATCGAGACCTCAAATAGGAATAGGTTAAAAAAATTGACCGTTACCTTTGACATCGCGAACTCGTCGCATTTCGAAATCTGTAAACATAGAATCGAAGTGCTCTGCACGATTCTCATATTTTACCGATGAATAAGTGAAATAGGAATTTTCGATTTTTAAAATAATAAGTATTTTAGAATCAATAATAGTTTGCAAATTAAATTAATTTAGACCTGGTAGTGGTAATAAACCAATGAAAAAAGGATGAAAGAAAGTTAGGATTTTTTTTAGATATAATTAAGATGAAATGAGTATTAATTAAATTTTGATTTGCGTATGAACTGTAATCATTTACTAACGATCAAGAGTTGAGGCAAACATTAATACGTGCGTAACTTAATGATACATAATACCAGATAACATCACGGGCATATTACCCATTCACCTCTGACTCTGCTCAAGAATGCATGTCTCGGAAAGAAATGGTGCGCGTGACTGGTAATAGACTTTCTTTCGTCATCAAAAGAAAGATAGAAAAGAGAAGTTTATGGCTTCGTTTTGCAAATGTTCACATTAACATTTTTACAAATGGCGATCGTAGAATAAAGAAAGCTATCAGCTTGGTTCTAATTACTCTTCGAATATAAACGACGACATAGTTAAGTGCTGGGTACTAATTGTTTCAAACATGCGGGCATAATTGTGCAATTGTGTTGTAACCGATTAGGTGACTGTTGGGTAAATATTTCAATACGATTACATCGAAACTTGATGATCAATTTGTTAGGTATCCTGAATTGTTAATAAAGTCATAATTGCAAATATGAAAAAATTTCCATACTCTTAATGATGTTAATTAATCAAATATTTTATGAAAATGATATTTATTTTGTCAATTAATATTAAATTTGCTATAGTATTGTAATAATTTATGTTTCAGGGGCTATCACTGTTGCTCTTGTTATTTTACGTCGACGGTGTGTTATCCAAGAACATCAGGGATGGCCCGATTAGTCATCCTAGGCTAAAACGAAGGGCTGCTATTAGCGAGTTCTTGGTACCACCACCACAAAATTCGGATGCATCAATTGCAGTGCCACCAACAAATTTATCCCCTCCACGAATTAGAGGCCCTACCAGAGACACCCGACATGCTCTTCAGCCAACCCAAGAGTCTCCAGCCTATATTTCAAGATTAATGGATTGGTTCAACCCATTTAATTTATTGAGTCGTAGAGGAAATTAATCCCCACAATATGGTCCACCGCGGCAAAATATTGTTCAACCACCTCCAACCCAGAATGGGCCACCCCCAACCAAGTATGGACCACCTCAAA
>JABFQB010000028.1:0-16157 GCA_022817105.1 Pseudanteris insignis
CCCGCTCTCTTCCGAGTGTATTGTGGGCAAGACATCGGTCGGGGTGGAATTTGTTGGGGTTTCGACTCGAGTGTTTACCGAACTAGTGGATGGAGCCGTGGTGACCAAGGTTTGATTTCAGTGTAGAAATGAGTGATGCTTCTGATTGCAAATTGAATACGTAAATTTGCTTTTACATTCTGCTGGTTGATGGCGACCTAGACAATTAGAACATAAATTATTACGTTTTACAAATTCATAGCGCTGAGTTACATTAAGACTAATAAATTGTTTACATACATACAGTGAGTGGTTTTCAGAACAGAACAAGCATTTTCGGGATCGAATTGTCGTGGTAGCATAAGTAATGACGCGATTTTTTTGAGTCACAAAACGAGATTATGAAGAATCATTATCGGCTGATCGAGAGCCTGACGGTGTGACAAGGAGCGTCTCTAAAGCGCGCGCGCGGTTTAAGAGAAAGTCACATAGCTTATCAAAACTCGGGTACTCTAAATCTATATCAGTGTCCAAGCTAAGTTTCCAGGCTTAACGAGATGTGGGATCTAACTTGTGTACTAAGATAAAAACCAATAAATCGCTCCAGCTCGCGACCGGTCACGACATAGCTTGAAGCGGCATCATATATGTTAAAATAATTCAAAACATATTCTAAATATAATAAATATGTCATTGTGTCATGACGATTAGTAATAGAGATATATTTTTCTGTCAATTCTAATTTGTCAGATGCAACTATTTCTTGTAAGAATAAACAAATGGTTTCTCTATTTTTAATTATTCTCTTGAAACAGTTGTCTCTTGTTAACCCTCGAGTTGCTGGATATTTTACTATGTGTCAATTGCTTTCATTTAACCACTGCTGCAAATCATTAAAATTGCACATCTCTTTTGGCTGCTATGAATGAAATTTGGTAAACCTCGAACAAGTTCTTCGTATTCTGGAGGTATTACATTGCAAGATGCGCTAGCAGCTAATGCGGATGAATGACAGACGCAAGGCAAAATAATTACATTTTCATTCTTTTGCAATAACTTTGTTGAAAAGGATGAAGTTTTACCAGTCATAACTGGAGCATTATCGCAGGCAAGTGCTATAATCTTGTTGACCGGTATTTGATTTTTTAATAATTCGTTATAGAACGCGTCAAAAATTTTTGATGCTGAACAATCAGTAGCATCTAATATTGCGTTAATAATGTCAGTCTTTTATCATTGGTTGTGTCACAGGTTTCATCTTCAAAAACTGAAAATTTAAGAAAGGTATAAATTGGTGTGTAACACGCAAGTGTTACACTAATTGAAAAAATAAATTAAAATATTTACACTTAGGAAAAAAATTATGTTATACTTTCATATACTTTGAAAAAAAATACGATTACCCGACAAATATAAGAATAAGACTAGCATACATTCTTATGTATTTATGATTTTTTAATTTGTCGAATACACTAAGAAAAATGTCGTTGATCAAAACATTATCTTTTATAGTACATTAAGGAGGAGAGTTAAAATCTCATAAAAAGTACTATCAAAAATAGAAACATTATTTACGAAAATAGTTATTAAATATTATATTATCTTAAAATTCGTATTTTTCGTAATCAATATTCATGATATTTGCATTTATGTTCTCAATATACAACGAGAATGGTAATTTTCTCAATCATTTTTGTCTCAGTGTAGTTGTCTTTTTCGTCAAAGTATACAGAAATTTATCATTTAACATAACATTTCTCTGTGTATGTGTTGAAGATTAAAAAATACAGATTAATTAAGATTAACGAAACTCTGAATATTTGATTGCCCTATGACTGCAATGAAATTTTAACTATACACAAGAAAAAATAATGCTGTTGGTTCAAACATGTGAAACCTCTGATTTACACTGAAAAAGACAGCGATATATACGGAGAAGAATGTAATATCAAAAAGCCTTATTGAATCGTATCGTATTGTTTCACATCTAAGATTACATCAGAATTTTTAATTTTTATTAACATTTTCTACGCGTATAAATGTCAAATCCAATAACATTTTTGTTTTTGACACAATGCTAAATGTTTGTTCCGTGTAATATTAGGAGTATCACAACTTTGCGATATCATATAGTAATTTGATCACCTTTTTCTCAGTGTACTTGATACACTCAGGTATCTACTGATATTTTAAAATTTATTAATTATATTTTAAAAGTTATATCTCAGATATAAAAATATTCTTCTGTTCATACTTTAGAATAACGCTGAGTGATCTCTTAAAAATTGAATTTTATTTTGAAATAATTATTATTTCTGTAAATTATGTGAAGGAAATACATGTGCCGAGAATAATAAATAAATCAAATCTCTTATAAAAACTGTACAACATTTTTTTAAACATATTAGAAATCTTAAGTCCCGTTCTGTTTTCTTAAAACGTATATATAAATTTTAGTACAGTCAAAAGTTGATTCGATCAATATTTGGTGTGCAACAATTAAAATTGCTGTAATATTGTATGTCCGCTGTTTCATTAATATAGCAATATTTTGAAAAAAATATTAGTAAAATCAAGCCAATTTTCTTCGATTTAAATGCGTATATTTCGACATCTTAAAAGTTTAAACAAATAATATTTCAATATTAATATTTCAATATTTTAAAATAACGGACATTCCATACGGTTGCAACGTGTAATGAAACTTTTTTTTTTTAAATGTTTGAAATTTACGATTTTTTTTTCTATTTAATTATTTCCCTGAAAATATATTTACCACAAAATTAAAGCTGTAAGTATAATTAACATAAATTTATGGACAACTGAAAATTTTTAGGAATTTCATGACTGCATTTAAATATTGTATTATAATTGAAAGTATAATTGCAAATCCATATACTACAGAAAATTGTAATTTAATTGTTAAAGCGTTACAAGTCGCGTTACATTTGTATTATAGTAATAATTTAGCCAAATTAATAGTTTCGCCAAAATAAATTGTCGATAGAATGATTTTTAGGTAATATTAAATTTAGACAATTTCGACGATTGGTAAAAATGGCGATTTGTAAAAGTAATAAATTAGCCAAAATTAAATGTCTGCTAAAATGAATTTTTGACAAAATAAAATTTAGTAAAAATTATTTTTATGTAATATTAAATTTAGACAATTTAATTGATTGGGCAAATTAACGATTAGTAAATTCAATAATTTAGTCAAAATAATAGTTTAGCCAAAATTAATTTTAGATAAATTTATTTTTTAAAACAATGATAATTAGTCATAATAAAAATTAAATATAAATATTTTCCGGAACAATTACATTTAGTTAAAATGATACTTTAGTGAATATAATTTTTCGACAAATTGGTATCGCAGAAAAAAATTATATTCACAAAATCTAAACGCATGTATCAAATATTATTAATAATATTACAAAATTTATAAATATTTAATCATATTTTGCAATAAAGTTATTATAATATTGTTATATAATTATAATTTATCTGCAAATATATTTTATTTTAATAAAATATGCAAAATATTGTGATTTTCGCATATCGCAAAAATATATATATATAGGTATTCACCGGAGACTGGCCGACATTGGAAAATCAGATGTCAAAATTCGATATTTTGTTCGACAAGGAAAAACCTCGTCGATCCTTCTGTTTTCTATGCAACACGAACCGACTTTTAGAAACGAAGAAAGACGTATAAGTGGGCTGCGGAGTGGGGACTGTCATCCCTCCATCCGTGCGACGAACACGTTAGGGGAGTATAGCCGCAATTCTCGAGATTTCAGACATTAGTTCCAAAAGTGCTCTTCACCTTCCCCTGTTGGCGCTATTTCCCTCCTGAATCTGAGAACACTGCATCGGGTGCCCAGTCTGGCAGCTCTGCCGAACATGTCCACCCTGACACTCGTCGTTCCCTCTCTCTCACACTGAAATTAAAACGATTCAATCCCATTCTCCACAATTGACTAGAAAGCATCGTATATTGCAGTTATCAATGAATATTTGATTTATTTAGAATATATTATTTGAAAAGTTAAATTAATAAAAATCTTATGAGTTTAATTATCAGATATTTTTGAAACTGTTTCAAAACAGTCATCAATTCATTCGACAAATATAAATAACACTTTTTGATGATGAAAAACAATTATTTTTTTATTTACTCATCTATAATAAATAAAAGTACATTATCTTATGACAAGAGAGTTCTAATTTAGATCAATGTTTTATTCAGAATTCAGTTAAATTAAATCCCGACATTGTGATAACAAAATAATTAATAATAAAGTAATTAAGGAAAAAAATATTACTAGCTCCGTGAATACAGAATATTGTGGAACAAATTACTAGTATCGGAAACAGGAGAATGTAGCCACAGAAGCTTATTATTACATTCCTAACGGGATTGGTGTATTCGGCTTCAACGGAAAGTTTCGTTGATGGGTCAATTCGTTCTCATAGTCTTGGCGGCCAACGGGCCAATATCTGTATGATACTACCGATGGGGTAAATCAGTCAAAAAGAATCGTGAAGATGTCTAATAAAAAGGATAAACCAGCATCTGGATTTGTAAGTACTGAAATTTATGTTTATTATTGTCAATTACGTGTGTTTTGGTAATGTTCATGGACTAATTAGTTGAAGGCATCATGCAATAAGTTTATTTGCATGTAGACATAACGCTTGTTGAGTAACTCCTGTGAGGTTTTAGTCTTTCTGGTACAGCTTTATTAACACATTGATGATCTGACATAAATCCGAAGGCTTCAAAACAGCAACAATAAATTTCATGATTATCAATAACAAAAAACTATAATCCTAGAGCTTGCCATGTCAATGTTTTATGTTAATAAATATACGTCTAGGTTAATATCCATCTGTGTATACAGTATTACTGATGATAAGTTTATAAAAATTAATAAACAGTAATGATTGTTTTGTTTATATTAAGTATTTACTTTTTTATAATTATCTTCTTGAAAATGAATGTCAAATTCTTTGATACTCAGTGACAAATGAGATTGACTTAAGTATCACATTTGACATATTCCGAGGTAAACAAAATATTTTGAATTTTAAATTAATGGAATTTGATTGAAAAAATTAGGTTTCTAATAAATATTGTTCATATTTTAAGAATGTAAATAATATTTTACATTTGCATGAATTAACTTAGTTTCTGTTTTGTGATAAGATATGAAGCATATCTGAAGAGTGCATGATTTTATTATATATTTCTTTGAATTAGTATATAATTCAAAGCACAAACATTTTATTCAAATTTTAAAAATTACGATAGCAATTTAGTTAGAATTATGCTAATTTTCACAAACTAATTCATAGAAAATATTTATATTTTATTATTATATATCAATGAAATATATTTATGAAAACTTCTATATCAGATTAAAATAATAATCAATTTCAAAGTATTTTTGATTGATTGCGTTCAATATGTTATTTTTCTATATTTATATATAATATGTTAATTTATATAATATGTAATTTAGCAAAATAGTACTTATTAGATACTTAATCAATTAAGATATACTAATTACATTTACTAGTATGAAACTTCTTATACTATTAATTAAAATTAAATATGTGTGGGATTATATTATCTTTTATCCAATAAATAAAACATTATTTGAATTAATTAAATTGATTAATAAGTTTTTATTGATTTAAATAATTTTAAAAGTAAATTTAAAAGTTTTTCATCATTTAAAATTAAATGGGAAATTATTTATCATAACAATAATAATATAAAGTATCAAAATTACTGTCAATTAAAATTTACAAAAATAGTTGGACCATATCAAAATAATATTTAACATTGACACAATATTTTTTTGTCAATATTCGAAGTATATTAATATTTGAACCTATGAAGAAATCTGAATGTATGAAAATGCAATTTACAATTCACCTCTTGCCTTTAAACTTTTTCTTTTCTGCAACCATTTAAAAAGTTTGTCTGTCACATTTGATCTCATTAGAAAGTTTGATCTTGAGAGATTGGCAAAAATCAGTGAACATTTGGGTGTGGATCTAAGGTGTGTCAAGTAGCAAAGTCACAGTATTTGATGACCTCACCACCTCCAGATTCTATCGAACCCCAAGAAAAGTCCTTTTCACGTTTTATCTTTTGTTGTCACAATGTTTTTCACTAGTAAAAAAAATGTCTCCTATTAGTTTATCTAATCAATGAAGACAAAATTTACAATAAAATTGTAGTCAAGAATTCATCACAACTATATGCTTAAAATTAATTTAAGGTTAAGAATTGTTTCTCAATATTTAATTAATTACATGTTTTAACAAGAATTTATGGTAGTTATCAATCTATTGCATAACTTATGCATTTATGATGTTCTCTTCATGATGATCAAACTAGACAACCTAGAAAATTTACATTTGCTTCTATATATAAAAATTCTTTTTCTAGTTTTAATTTTTATGAACTGTTTCAATTCTTTTTATTAATAAATAATTTCAAATCTTAAATATTAAAACTAGAACTTTAAAAATTCATTTTCTAAAGAATTATTTATTCCATCACTGAATATTACTACATGCTAAATATTTCATTATAAATGAATTTAATGACTAAACAAACATGTATCTTTCTTATGATCATAATAGAATTTACATTAATATATTACAATAAAATAATGAAATCAATAAAATAACTTTATATTAATGACATTTGGGTCATTGTCTGCAAACATAATTCATTCTCAACCATTATCATTACCAAGTTCGTGAAAGTGAAAAGATAGCATTAGTGTTAATATGACACTTACCGTCTTGTGATTTGTAGTCAGGGTAATTTTTGTCCTATTGTTCGACTACTGAAATATAGTTTTAAGAATTTGCTAATTGCTAATAATCATACCAATAAAATATAATTTTATAATAGTTTAGATGTAGCATACATCTGATTAAAAGTATTCTAAGAAACTAAAATTAATAATACCAAATTTTACTAAATTGATAATCACAATATGATTGAGAAGATAATCAAACGCATAACATAATATTAAAAGGTAGTAATTGAAGAACTGGAAGCAATAATGAGACATAAATTCGAGCGTTTCAAATAATTTCTTCTTCTATAGATAATCGCTTGATGCAATTTATTATAATCAATCTTTTTATCAATTCGAAATTGTGATGGAAAAAGTAATGGAATTATATGCAGCTTTATAATTGACTGTGATAAAGTTACAAATTTATTTTTTATTATTTTGTATGTTATTTGTTATATGGTCTGTTTCGATTTAAATGATGATATTTTTTGAATATACGATATTAATTAAAGCGCGTTGTTCTTATTAATAAATCTATCTTAATTATATAACTTTATTTTTTCTGATAAGATTATCCATCGATATTTGGCGCTTTGATGTTTTATTTTTAAAAATTTATTTTTCTATTTTTTTTTGATTTACCGGCTATAAGTACACTACAGAAAAAATTAGCATATATTCACTGAAAAATCAGCAACTATTGGATGATTTTTAGTTAAACTTCAGCTGACTTGATTCTGAGATACACTTATCACTAATCCAGATTTAGAGAGTATGTAATGCTTAATTTGTATTTTGTATTTTTATATCAAATAAGTTAATCAATTTACACAATTGATCTATGATAATCTGTCAGTCAAAAGCAACTGTATGAGTAAAAGCTAAAATGTCTTCCCAAGTATAGAAAACTAATCTAAGCATACCGTGCCATGCTAACTAGGTTGATGTATTTTCAATCATAACTTCTACAATTACCAGTATTTGAGAACATTGTTGGAGGTAAAAAATCGTGCAATTTCATTCCAAACTAAGCAAGATACGAAGAGTTGAAGTAAACAAATACTTTTAAAGTTGAGTACTATAAAATAATAAATTTTTATATTCATATCATCAACAATGAGTCTAACAACTATTTTATTTGATTTGAAAATTATAGGAATTGTTTAAGCTGCCTATCCGAACGCATGTGCCATTATTGCTTCCATCCCATCAATTTAAAAAGATATATAGTAAATAAGAACATATCTTATGATGAATATAATTTTTAATTCATTTGTAAATTAAATTGATTTATTTAATCTGTATAATTTATTTTGTAAAAAGAGTTACATTTGATTTAATACGGTTATTTACATTGATAAAATTTTCAATCAAAATTCAATACATAAATATTTCAGATAAATAATATTGTTCAATAGAAAATTTTTATTTTTTTTACATTTGTTTTTTTATATTTAGTTTTACAAATCAATTGACGTAAATATAATAATTTGAGAGAAAAAATAATTAATCCCTAATAATAATGAAAAGTTTTCTAATGTAATTATTATCATACTGCATGACAAGATATTTTATCTGAATCCATCTTTTATAGCATTTATATCATTTGTCTTCAATTGTCATCATCATTAATTTCAATTGAATGCTATTGAATTAATGGATTCAATTCAATCTAACCTCGAAAAACACGTTTGGTGATTGTGTGAACTGACAGAATTGTATGAACTTCCTTTCTCAGTAGGCATCAGGCAACTAGCTATGAACATCACTGTAATATTATTAGATAAATGAAAGTTAAAGTTCGTGTATAAATGTTAAATTCGCTGTAGTGTTGAAATAATGCACGGGGTGTTTATGATGATAAAAACAGTGCAATCATGTTGAAAATATTCAAAGCCACACTTGTTTGTATACATTATTATACCTTTTTATAATATATATTATTTTGACTAATTGAATGTTATGAAAATTTATAGATCTTCTTATGTCATAAAGTAACAACTCTTCCTGAAATTAATTTATTTGTCTCATTATTATTTGAAATGTATAATTATTCAATAATAATTACGACAAGTACTATTTTTGCTTTTATAATCTAAACTTTTTTTTTCCTAATATTATAATATTAGCATTTTCTAAGTATTTTTTTACACTTTAATCCCTAAAAAAATAGTTTAGGAATAATTTAAGTAGTATTCATTAAATATATAAATGTACATATTATTATAGACTGAGTGAAAATGTCGCAAAGTTGCTAAGTCAGATACACATTCCCAGGTCTGCTGGGCACAGTCCAGTAAAACTTAATCACACGCAAGAAAAGCGTAACGCAAATTCCACAACTAGTGGTATTACATAATGCAGACGATACAAAGTATAATCATGTAACAAACAAGCCGCTCTCTTTGAATTTCACAGCTCTAAAACAGTGACCGATGCGCGACATCAATATTTGTATTGCACGCATAAATAGCGATGAAAAATAACAAGTTCAACATTGAAGTCATGCTTTATTTTAGGCTCTGTCACAAGATTTTTTTTCTGCTATATTCTTTGCTTTATGTTATCTATAAATTGCGAAACAAAAAAAATAATCAAGAATTATACAATATATTATTCATACTAATGCACTAACAGGATTTTTTTTCGTATTCGATATAAATAACTACTGAAACAAAATATGGCAAACTTATTAAGATATTTTTACACTATAATATAAGTAGAAACCTTTATATTGTTTTCGATGCATTCTCTGCTTTATTTATAGAGTTCAAATTGAATGAAGAAGATAACATCAAGTTAAAATCTAAATTTAAGGAATTTTTTTATTCCTATCAGAGATTGTTTTGTTAACATTAGTTACATTTTATTTCTACTTTTTAATTTGAGATTTTTTTGACTATAATACAAATAATGTTAATCATTTTTACCATAATAAAATGTCAACTTCATCAATTAAGTGTAAGTCGCATCATAAAAGATTTCACTACTAACTTTTAATTAGAAAATTATTAATCAATTACAGTGATTAGCTAGATGCTTTTTTTCTTTTGATTATGAACCGAATGGAATTATATCTTATATTCATCTATCAAATTATACTTGTTTGAATAAAAAAAAAATCACATAAAAGTACTAAAAGCCTATTTTAAACGTTTATCAAAATAAATTTTTAGTCAAAAATTATATTAAAAAGTTGTATTGAAGATTTGCATCATTTAAATTACCCGCTATTTCAATTTTTATTCAATGAATATATACATTAAAATAATTTTAATTTTACATTATTTTTTTCTAATGATTTTTGTGTTCAAATTAAATTGGCTTGTGTAGATTAAAATGCAGTTAAATTCCATATTTATTTTACAATGTGAGCATCATTAAATTAAAGCATGGTTACAGTATCAGAACTAAATATTATTAAAAGATATCCACGCAAAATGAAGTTTAATTTATTGCTTGGAGAGAAACCTAAAATCACGGTTATAAATAGATTCGAGTCATCTCTGCGAAACCTTTTTTCACAGCTTCTACTTTAATTTGATTCTAAAATCAGTGAATTTACCTGTAAAATAATTATTTTTGGATTACCTAATTATATTTTATTATTTAAAATATTTTTATTAATTTTTTACACTGGTTATCCTAGTTATGTGAAAGAGACATATGACAATATTGTTTGTAATTTTTATGGTTTGATTACTTTTTAAATTTAAAATAACAAATATGAATTTAGTTACTGGTATTTTATCACTCAAATAATATTAGAAAAAATAAAATAGAATCTCTTATAATTACCATTTGGAGTTAGCATGTTTATTATTGGTTATACTTTCATTATGATAAGCTCTCAATTTAGATACCAAATCAGTAGCATCTTGTGCTGCATTTACTGCAAGAGTTTTAGGAATGACCAACAAAGAACGAGCAAATTCAGCAATAGCTAACTGCTCACGAGAACTCTAAAATAATGTTCAACATCAAACATTAGATACTACATTCATAATCTATTTGCAATGTATAATATTAGTAATCATGGTAATCTTACTATGATGGTTGCAAAATTTTCAAGATAAATTGATAAAGCTGCTTCAACACAACCACCACCAACAACGACACTTTCACTTTCATAAACTCTTTTTACTACGCTAAGTGCATCATGAATAGAACGCTCCATTTCGTCACAGTATAAATCATTTGGTCCACGCAAGATGATCGAGCTTGCAGTTCTTACTTTTGGGCTATAAAATTAAAAAAGAGAGCTACATGGATTACAGTCAAAAAATAAAGGTCGAAAAAGACTTATCTCAAAAGTAACAACATACCCTTTAATGATAATTAACTCATCATCACAATAAGATTCTTGTGAAACTTCTGCAGCTTCTCCAAGGTATGCAGGTAACACACTTTCTTCACCTTGCAAGTCTGATAAAGAAGTCATATATTTTGCTCCTGTAGCTTTTGCGATACGTTTCAAATCTACTTTTTTACACCTTCGTACAGCTATCGCTCCAGCCTCGACAAAATACTAGAAATAAAAGATTAACATATTTAATAACACTTCAAGTTCATATGCTTTATATTTAAAATTATTTAATACCAAAAACTGTAAAGACAGTTTTATACAGAAATCTATTCTTTGATTTGTCATACCTTTAGGCACAAATCATCGATTCCTCCAGTAACCAAGATAACATTAGCTCCAGCAGCCAAAATTAATTGAATACGTTCTTTTGTAATATCATTTTCGCGTTGTCTGATTCCATCTAACTTTTCAGGGTCTGAAATTAAAATTTCTATACCCATCTTCATTTTAGCTTTCTGAAGTGAAAAGTCCAAACAAGCTATTTTAGCATTAACAATTTTCTTTGGCATTGCCTGTGATGCAACAGTACAATTTAAGGCATATCCTTTAACCAAAACAGATTCTCTGACACTTTTACCATGAGCTTTCAAAACATTTACAGCCTTTATAGGATAAATAAATTTATTATCATCATTTTTCACTTTGATTGCCTGAACTGCATCGACAACCATGTTACCAAAGAAATCTGCATCTCTGTTAAATTAACATATACCGAATCAAGGAAAATATTCAATGTGTTATTTAATTACAATGTAGGGAATATATGACTTATATAAATGTATAATAAAAACCATAGTAACAGGATCTATACAGAAAAGCTATTAGTAACCACATTTAGTAAATATTGTGTTTTTTAAAAACATGGTTAGAATTTAAATCTATATAATTAAATAATTTTTTTTGTCATTACAGATTAAGATAGATATTTTTTTTTTGAAAAAGGATACGATCCTATAATTTTACTGGACATAGATGTTTTTGCTACATTGACAATACATTCTCTATCTAGACTGTCTACATTTATGGTTAAATGCTTCTGAATGTATTTACAAGCTTCTCTGTAAATAATCAAAATACAGTGTTTAATGACTATATAAACTATTTAGATGAATATATCATAGTATTATACATGCTTACAATAATTATTATATAAAAACGTTTTACTAAATAAATAATAGTAAAAAAAAATAAAAAAGATTGGAATAGATTTTTCTAACTTCTTACTTGCAAGCTATTCTGTAGCCATTAATCACTATAGTAGGATGGATTTTTTGTTTGACTAATTCGTCTGCATTTTTCAAAAGTTCAGCTGCAATAATAACCTAAAAAAGTAGATAATAATATGTAATAATAATATGAATAATTTTATTCATCACTAAAATAATTATTATTAAATTATGCATTTCATTTAAACAAATTCATATAAATCTAAATATAAACATACAACTGAAGTTGTGCCGTCACCAACTTCTTCATCTTGCAGTTGAGCTAATTCAACTAAGACACGTGCAGCAGGATGTTCTACTTCCAAAAGACGTAAAATAGTTGCTCCATCATTTGTTACAGTCACATCCTAATGATTAAAAATGAAATAAATTAAAACTACATTATTTAACAATATTTATTAGTGTACATTATCAAAGACTGGCTACAGAACGGAACTGGAAATAGAAAATTCATTGAAGACAAATGAATAAATATTTGTGAAATAAATGTAATGATAAAGTTTCATCTGAAATACAAATCTTTGAAAAGAAAGATATGTAAGACATATTTTAAAATAGCTGCTTATTTTCATTTAAGTTGTATTATATAGTAAACTATTTGACATTATATTTTAAAAACATACAAGCGATTTAAAAGAACTAAGATGAACTAAACTTGAAAAGCATTAAAATTAATTTTTTTTTGGCCTGATACTTACTCCAATGTCATCAACCATCATTTTGTCCAAACCTACAGGCCCTAATGAACTTTTGACCACATTTGCAATAGCAGCTGCAGCCATAACTGAAAAAAATATTAGATTAAGAATATAATTTATTCTACTTTTATCACACATAAAAAATATTATTATTATTCATAGATTTCGTTTTAAAATAGTGAGTTTCCAAAAGTAGTGATAAATCTGATAAATTTATTTACCTGTATTTTTTATCAAACATTTTTTAATAATTTTTATATACCATGACAATATTTTCGTGGGGTTTTTTTTTTTATCTTCTTTTTGTTCTATTTATAAAATGTATGAAAATGTGGACGTAGAAAAATATTTCTTGCAAGACTGTGTATAACTCGCATTTTTGCATTTAAGGTGAAAATGATAGCTTATATATTTTGAAAAATAGAGTCACGCTGTCTTTTGAATTCATTTAATAAAAATCAATCAATGTTTCAAATTAAATTATTTTTGAGTCTTTTTCAAATTTATATTTCGTTCATGCATGAAAAACTTATAATATGATTCAAATAATTTAATGAAGTTAGGTTAATGGTTTACCATTTTGTGTACGAACTGCAGATCCTGATTGTCTAGATCCAGCGATTGTAAGAGGAGTTGCTACGGTAGACATTTTTTTAAACAATTATGATTTTCACTTCAATTTATTATATGTTCAGTAAACGCGGTTTACCACGAACGACAATAAAATGAAGAATTTCGGAAATTGAATCGACCACGAACAATCGAACTAAATATGGGCATACGGCATAGTCAATTCCAGTATTTTTGCGTTCAACAACACCAGTATATATCTGGAATCTTATATTCGAGTTCTCCAGTTTTGTGCTCTGTCTCTGTTTTTATAATATACACCAAAAGTGTTTCAAGTTATAAGTGTTCAAAATTACCAGTGAACAGAAAAGATCATTTTTAAGGAATATACTTGAATTCTGAACATAAGTAAGAATATCGTAACGTAAATGTTAAAGATGTCTATCATAACAGATCCGACGCGTTCATGGTACGCGTGCATGCGTAACACGTGTTTATAGGTTTTGTTTGTCAATTCATCCGCATGTAAATATTTTTAGCAGACAAACTATGTTTTATTAAAACATATTATTTATAATTAATACAATGGATGCGGAAATAAATACTTTTGCCGATTTCAAATTAAATTCGTGGTTACTTAATCAATGTAATTCTATTGGTAAGTGACGATTTATTTAAAAGCATAATTTGTGTTTTTCCAATACACATGTTTTTCAATAATTAATCACAGATAATTATAGAATAGAATGTACATATTTTAAAAATAAAAATTGTTGCTTATTTTTCTATTAAATTTTATTTTAATTATTTTTAGGTTTAAAAAAACCTACGTCGGTACAAAAAAACTGTATACCACATATATTGAATGGGGAAGATTGTATAGGTTGTGCTAAAACAGGGAGTGGTAAAACCTTAGCATTTGCATTGCCTGTTTTACAAAAACTTTGTGAAGATCCATATGGAATATTTGCTCTTGTCTTAACCCCAACAAGAGAACTTGCTTTTCAGGTAACAATAAATTAAAGCATAATAATTTTATTTGATATTAAATTTAATTATTTTTAATTATAGCATAGAACATGTCTATTTACACCTTAAAACGCAAATGACAGTGCTGCCAGATTTGTTTGAGTGTTAGACAAAACCTAAGTTTGTCAGTAAATTTATTTTGATCAAATAACACACAGAAATGACCATTATATTGAGTTTATCATAATCTGACAAAGCTATTAGTTACATTTTGTGTTTTAGTATTTCTGGTTTTGCGTTTTAAAGTGCAAATAATCACCTTCTACAATTTGTATCTGAAATAACATTAAATTTTTTTATACAATGATTGATTCTATACAACTATTATTTCAACTTCCTTAACAGTTTCAGTTGTTTTAGTTAGATTAGTATGTGATTGGGTACAATATAAAAAAATTTAAAAATCATATTATGATTTCATTTAATTTCATAGTGCAGTTTGTCAATCTAAATACATTAAGTTTATTAATCTGTGATTATTGATAGATTGCAGATCAATTCGAGCTTCTTGGCAAACCTATCAACTTACGAAAATGTGTCATTGTTGGTGGTATGGTGAGTGAACAGTCAATTATATAATTTTACATTTATAATAACGAAGAAAACAAATATTATTTAATATTACTTTTATAATAAAATGATTCTAAGTACAAATTTCAATGACATCTTTCATTCAGCTTGTTAGATAAGATATGTTGTTATTTAAAAAAAATGAAATATGTGTATTATGTGTATTAATTATTACCTGTGTATCCACAAAGTTCTAGTTACAAATTACATTAATCATAAAATAAATTTTAGGACATGGTTACTCAAGGGCAAGAATTAAACAATCATCCACATATTGTTGTTGCTACTCCAGGAAGATTAGCAGATCATTTAGAGAGTTGCAATACTTTCACTTTAAAAAAAATTCAATTTCTAATATTAGATGAAGCTGATAGATTGCTTGGAGGCTTATTTGATGAACAAATTCAAACTATATTCCATGCTTTGCCAAAAAAAAAACAATCATTATTATTTAGTGCCACCATAACAGATACTTTAGAAAAAGTTATGCAAGTAGCCACAAACAAGGTATGTCCACTTTTTTTTACAATTTAACACATTACTATGTAAAATATGCACATGCTGTACCTGTAATAATCAATAAATTCATATTAATATTTTTTTAAATTTTTTAATAATTTTATCTTTAACTAAATACTTTTAGGTTTTTTTTTATGAAGACAAAGATGATACTGGAATTGCCACTGTAAAAGAATTAGACCAACGTTATGTTCTTTGTCCTAAAGATGTTAGAGATGCATTTTTGGTAGAAGTTGTGAGGCAGTATAAACGAGAAAACAAAACTGGTTCAATAATGATTTTCACAGCTACATGCAAGTAAGTTTTAAGTTATGAAAAAAATGGATCAAATTTATTAGAATATGTTAAATTATGTTTATAACAGTGG
>JABFQB010000029.1:0-16095 GCA_022817105.1 Pseudanteris insignis
GTAAATAAAAATGTATCACGCTCGGTCATACGTTTAACAACCCACGTTGGAATGTTTCAACGAACAATTATGTTAACAAGATTGTTATTAAGAGTTCCAGAATGGTATGCAAGACTACTACGGAATAAAAAAAAAACACTAACCATTGGGCAATTTTAATTTCTTTTTGCTTACGGGATGAAACTATCTAATCTATACGTAAAATATCTCCAAATCGTACTGTTTTACAATTGAAAGTTTTACATTTGTCAGATGAACACTAAACATATTAGTTCATTTGACATTTATCGAGTTTGTTTTCTTCAAAAATTTGTCAATTTTTCATTATTATGTGTAAACTTTGGGTTAATAAAATTTAACTAAACTTTAGTGTCACAAGATCAAATTTTCGTTGGCTAACACAGTAAACACCCCGTTTTGTTGCGCACCGCTTTTTGAAAACAAACGGAAATCACGCTACGCTTCCTTCCTCTCGCTTTCATTAATTCGTTGGCGTAGTTGACAAATAAGGTCATCGCGTTAAGACCGCGCCGGCAGGTACTCTGCGACTCTTGCGAGCGTTTAGAGTCGGATAAATAGTCATTTAGTTTAGGTTAAACAAATAATAAAAAAAACTTGTAATGTAATTGGAAACATTATTTTTTTTGTCGAAAAATTTATTTTTTAGATTACTACACAATAGAAGCTCAAAAAATTGTGTAATTGAATTTATTTGGGTGTGTTGGTTCCAAGATATTTCAAATTCAATTTGTTTTGCAACGGCTTTCTCGTAAGCCAGATATGGAATTGTCTCGCAGGACAGTAGCATCGCGCTGTAGCAAACAAAACCGTCTAACAATATTTTCATTCACGCCCACTTATTCAGACTCTACCTATCTCATGTTACGTATACATACATTACTAACATTCTGTGAGAAGACTTTACAACCGTTACCATCTATGTGACTATGGAAAACGAAACGACAAAAATATTGCCTATCCAATGTTCATTGCTCGTTGTAATCTATCTTTCAATCTATTATACATATTATTAAATTAGTATATTACTCGTTCAAATATATCGTAAACAAAAATGCTTACGTCTTCATTATGTCTTATCATGTTTACCGTCAATCATAAGCACTATGTTTACGAATAGCGAATGAACGTATTCGAAACAATATTTTCATTCACTACTTCACTTGCTATAATTTTTATAGCAATATATTTTAATACACTATTTATATGTAAAAATTGAATACGCAGAAGGAGGAAGTGATAAAAGTAATCAATTCAAGTGGCTTAACGCTTAACGTATATTTGTAAGGTAATATTCAATCTACAGTTAAAAATGTTCAAGAATTTTTGATATGGTGTTTGAGAGAGTAAAAGGATCGATGACAGCGTCGGCAGATTATGTGAACGACGTTGCATTCGCAATAACACGTACGGAACGTTTTTCGTTTTGCCATTCACTGAACGATGGTTGCGCGAGTCAACGTTTCAAATCACCTCATATTAATCCTCCGCCCACTCAGCTCGCGTCATTTCACTTCCTTCCCGGTGTGGTTGTCAATTTCTCAAATGCTTCAATACGCAATCACATCGATATCAAAAACATTTAAACGTTCTACTTCAATAAAATCACACAATTGTTAACTCGATGAAAATAATTTGTTCTCGAATCAGAATAATATTTTTAAGAATACTAATTGGTAAATTGCAATGATATCTTACGTAGCATCAGGCGTATTGCCTTTAATTTGAATTGCGATATTTCTTAGAATTTGACTGCAATGTTTCCTTGATCAGCTAGTTTAACAGACTGCTTATATTATTTTCGTCATCTTTTTCAGCCCTACCTGTTGAAATTTTATAAAATTCCGTGTTTTATTTGTCATTATTATTTGAATGAGTTGATATAATTGAATCACTCTTTCGCAGGACAGCATAATATCGTACATATATATAATGTTTTTAGATATATTAATGTTTAATAGCGTTAAATTTTTGTCTATTAGACATTAATAGGTTTGTTCATTTACAAGTTAGAAATTGCGTTACAAAGTGAACAAGCCAAGATTACCTTGTTTACCGGTTATATCGGCTTGTTGGTACATGCTGAGTTATATAAACAGTATTTGCCGAGTTTCCAAGCACAATCTGCTTTTTTTCTCTCAGTATATCGTATTGTAATTTACGATACCATTTTCTTAGTTTAGGATCTCACAATAAAATCAAAAAAAAAGATTATGCTGGCTTTTTCACTGGTAATTTGAAAAGTTTGTTGATACATCGTTACTGGCAATTCCATCAGACTTTTTATTGATATTATTTACTAAATAATTACACTCAGAGAAAAGTTTGTAAAAAATTATCATATTTTATAGTAAAGCTGGTATAATATTAAGAAATACAGATACGAAAGAGTTAATCATAAAGTATCGTGTATTTGATAATTATCTACAGGTGGCGCCATAATAACATCGCACAACTGCTAATTTTGTCAGTATTACTATAAAGTATGGCAACCTTTATTTTTATTTTATGATAAATTTTGTAAGTAATTAACAGTTAAATATTGGTCGTAGAACAAAATAAAACAAAAATTAGACAGAAAATAACAAACTACGCCAATTTCCTCTACGAAACATTCAATAATGAAATAATATAATAATAAATTCATAAAGAATTTTAAATGGTTTACTTTCCACTACCTAAAAATGCATTAATCAACTTATAATAAACTCCACGGAACCGATGGATTAATCGATGTTTACTAACTTGAAAAAACACATTTCTAACCGTAAGCACTAACTGTTTCACCATTTGCGTTAAGCGTTTGGTAGTCAGACAACAAGTTTAACATTTCGTTAACATTTTCCGAACAAATCATTATAAATGAGTAGTTCGGTTTTCTATGTTTACTTATTCGGTTTTCAGATGAATGGTTTTTGAACTATTAATATATTCGTTCTTTTATCTGTCAGCTTCGTAATGCCTAGTTTAGGAATTCATTAATTTGAAAACATTTGAAAGATGTATTGTATAAAAAAATAATTCAATGAAACGGCTCGAAATTATACACTGAAAGAAAAGTTCTAGCTATATATCAAATGCGCAAGTTTTATTGAGACTAGTATTGTATATTTCATTAGACAACGAGTATATCCCAAGTTTGGAATACAGTATTGATAATATAACTAGAACTTTTCTTTCAGTTTAGTTATAAAATAAAATTGGCATGATGATAGAATTTTTTCAACTTGTTATTTATCAACATCCGTTAGCTATATTTATAATGTAATTGAAATAAAATTGTTATTTTCATTGTTCAAAAAGTATAAAATAAATTGAATAAATAAATAATAGAGAAACAATCAGAGAATTATGTATGTAAATTTTGGATATCATGGATAATAATAATTATTGTGAAGGTTTTTCGTTACAGCATTTAATTTGTTCTGTCAGTTGAATTCTTGGACTAAGTCAATAGATTATTTATTTAATTTTTACATCACTTTGTGCACAAAATTGCATATAAAAAGCGTTCATCTTGAAATGCAAACACCTACGTAAAGTATCTTTTCATAAATCACTTTCCGTGATATGATGAATGTAACATATTTCTCGATAATAGCGAACAACAGAACTATTAAAAAAGAAATAAAAAGATTAAAAGCTGCTGCATAACAAATAGGAAGTTGTACATCTTTGTCGACAAGTGTAAGTGTGATTATTTCATTTGCCGTAGGTCCAAACAATACAATTTTTTCGAAGATTTTACGATGTTGTTTCAACATTCTGAGCTCGATGTTGAACTGACATTCAAAATAACATTTTTAACTCAAAATTTTTTCCCGTGTTGCTGATAGATCAAGATGCATGCAAAACAACAAAGAAGTTTGCAAACAGAAATAAAATGAAAAACGACGGTTAAAATTGATTCTGCTAGGGTGACAGCTTTAATTCGGGTATTTATGAAATGCACAAATCAAAGTTTCAACACTAAGCTTTCTACTTTTGTACTACTTACAGAATGGCAGCGTAATAAGATTACAAAAGGCAGAATTTTAATTTTATATATTAAATGTTTAATTGTAAGCGAACTTTTTCTTTTATCTACGCGGGTGAAGCTAAGTTGATTAGCAAACTTATATGAATTAGAACGTTATTCTTATGAATTTAACATTTAACACGAATCGTTATCAGCACTTTATCTAAGTTGGATTTTATAATGCTAAATATTATTTGAGGACAAAACGACAGCGACACTATGAAAGGTGCGGTTCACTTTTATTACAAATATAAGGTACGAGCCAAATACGTGTAATATAAATACAGCTGAAGATTACGATGAAAACAGGTTCAATGCCTTTATTCCAAACCACTATTCCCATTTAATTTATTTCAAATACTCAAAGTTTGCTATTCATTTATGAAATAAAAATAAATTTAATTTGAAACTTCTTTAAAATACTGCAACTAATTCTAAAAAATAAACTTTTTCATTCATTATTTTATGTACTGATACTTTTATTTCCCTTCTTCGATTTATCTTTTTTCAAATAATAGATATAATAGCCTCTATCATTCGAATTATATCGTAAATCTCACTGATTTTTGTCGTTGTAATAATATAACTTATTGAGGACTCGAATTACTTGAATATAAACAATGATCTTTAGTGCATTATTTATTTTAAACAAGCAAAAATCCGATACATATTCACGGATATTTGTTAATTGAAACAGTAATTAGTAGATATCGTGGCAAAATAGTATAATCATGATCTTTATACACATTTCTATAATCTACAACTTTCAATATAATAATTGAATATAATTAAAAATAGATCAAATGCTTTAAATTATTTTTTTTAAACCGAAATACGTATAATAATAATGTAGATAATCATGGATTTTATATTTCTCGGCTCGTGATATATAAAGATTTATCGCAAGATGCATTTAAGATTTTTTGTTGACAACATTGTGATTATTGATTATAAACCTCACGTGTTGAATATTTTTGTATGAAATTATTTCTTTCAAAGTATGTCTGATTATACATGTTGAAGTGTTTAAAAAACAATAAATATTATTGCTAATCAATTTGTTGTTTGATTGTATAAAATGTAACCCGGTTCTAGCGCTTGTACTATGTTGTGATATTGGAAATGTGACATAAAAATTCCTTCAGTGAAACCTGACTAACTTGGTGACCTCGTTCGATTGAACAATTTGCCAGTACTTGTGACCATTTAACATATACAATGCGTATACCGCCTTGGAAAACTAGTCAGGAATGCCAACTCTAAGCAGTATGAATGGAATCGTTGATAAAAGAATCTGCGAAAAAGATCAGCGCTACGTAATAGCCTTAGGAAATCGAAGTCGATAACTAAACTTTAAACGATAAATAACTAAACCGTCGATAACTAAAGATACAATACCAATTTTCTATAAGTTGTGATATGAAAACGTAAAAATTTCTTAATAATGTACGTAAGAATTTTCATTGTCTAAAAATATACACACAAACTAGAATATCATGCTTCTAGTCTTTGAGATAATTCGTTATGAATGCTCTTAACATTTAAAATTTAATTAAAAATATTATTAATATATTTTTTATTTAGATAAAATAATGTCTAAATTTGATTTTCTAAAATATATTATATACAGAATTACAAAATTTATATAAATATTTCTAATTATTTGTGTATATATTTGATATTGTTTTCATATTTTAAAGTAAAGTTACAGTTTTATATAGTTTTAAATGTCCGAAGGTTTAGATATACCGAAATTATTTCTTTAAACTCTATGTCAATAACAATCAACTTAGACTTATAATTACATAATTCTGCGTATTATATTTAAATCTGTTTTACACTAAACATCTTTCATTGAAATACCTTAGAAACTAATTTAACAAATATTTATAATCGGTTCAATAACTATTACATACGTAAACTAACGACTTGAAATGTTGTATCTATTATTTTTATAATAACCATATCTGTTACTAATATTAATCATCTCGTTATTATTTTTATTGTCGATTATTATTATTATTATCATTATTATTGTTATTGCCATTTTAATTATTTTTTTTTAATTTTTTTTCAATTTTATACATATTTTGACTGTTAAAATACAGTATATTGATCAGAAACGTACATTTAATTAATCAATTAGCACTAGTATTCTGAAAAAAGCTATTTTCGAATCATCAATAAAAAATGAACGAACTAATATGGCGAACATGATTTATCGATTGATATTATATTGATATTGAATTTTGTTTTATATTAATAATAATTTTAAATTTTTTACTTGATTTTTTGATCCAAGACAATTATAAGGATTAATATGATAATTACACATACATATTTCGCGCACTTAAGTTCCGCATGATAGATTTTGTCACTCTCAACTTCCATTTTTTCATCTCATAATAAACAAGTCACAAGCGATTTGTTCACCATCTACACTGCCTAAATTCCACTCACTTATTTGAAACAATAGTTTCATTTGTTCTCACCGACGCCATTAACGTTTCATCAAACTTTATCACTTTTATTCGCATTAACTTATTAATCGGCTAAGTAAAATCGTCAACTACATTAAATTGCAATTCCAAGCGCTAGTACTGATTATTTGACAAACTTATGAACAAGTCGATTATCATATCTAGATAAGGAAATTGATTTCATCAATAAATAAAATCAATTTTAAAACTCTTTCACTATAGTCATTATACATGTCCGATTACTTTCGAGCATAAAATCACGTTTTAGTTTTATTGCAGAAAAATGGATAATTAAAAACAAAAGTTTAGCGATTCAGTAGAATGCAACAAGTTAACTACCTGCTAACTTATCATAATGCAAGTAATTTTTGTTTCCAAATGAATCAAATTAGTCGTTGAAAGATTTTTTCATTTTCGTAAAATGATTTTTTTAGCCAGTGTTTATGTATCTACACTGCAAAAACAAGTGTTTCACCGGAAAACACTTTAATGACCATTTTCAAAACATTTGTACTGTTTTTACAAAAACATCCGAAATGTTTTCAGCAAAAACACTAAACTTGTTTCACATATTTGATATATAAGATGGAATATTTTTAATAATACTACAAATACAAATGTATTTAATAATATAATAGATCATTTTTATTAGTTAAAGTATTATATTGGTAAAATAATTGGATTTGAAATGTTAAATCAATTTTTAAATTGCTTAAAGAAGTTTCAAACATAGGCATGGGTATAACCTGAAAACTACGAAGTTGTATGTTTAATTTGATCTGTCAATTGTGAGTATATCATCATGTGAGTATATTTGTAGATGCATGTAATTTTTTGTAAAATGGATATTGCATGAATTTAGGTTAATTCAAATAAATATAACAGACGTGGGTATTCGCACACTAAAACGCGAAACCGGAAACATGGAAACGCATAGCACGAAGCACAGCATTGTTACATTTTGATGAACCTACATTTTCTCCTTTTTTTTTTAATAAATTGACTAACAGACCCTGGATTTGTCCACAGCACTAGAAAATCTCGCAACGCTGAGCTTTGCTTTTCGCGTTTTCAGGTTTCCGGTTTCGCGTTTTAGGGTGCGAATAGCCACTTTCAAATATAAATGTGGGTTTAGGAAGATAAACGTGGACATTTGTATTTACTCATATACATTTAAATCTATAATTAAGCTTTAAAATCGACACATAACCACATATAAATATGACCACATTCACCTTCTCAAATATACATCTATATTAACTTCTAAATAATTATATTATAATATTTATAATAATATAATATCTATATCATATTCTAAATAATGGAATAAAAACGTTTTAAGTTTTAATTAAAGTATGAGTGGATAGCAGATCATATGATTTTTTTTACTCATTTTTTCGAGTCAATTATAATTTTATGATTTTTTGTTTCGATCGCATTAATAAATTGGTTTTGTTGATTGTTCATTTATTTGTGCACTTGTATTATAACCATAAATTGGATACTTCTAAGTCTACTGTTCTGACGTTGATAAGAGTTTCGACGTAAATATTTTTTCTATACTAATTTGTTTTCACGGAAAACATATAACCTGTTTAACCCTATATTTGTTCTCAAATGTGAAACACATATAAATGTTTTTGTCTTAAAAAAACAAGAATAGTGTTTCTTCGGTAAACATTTATAGAAAAACAGTATAACAATGAAAATATTTTTTGACGTAAAACAGTAATAAATGTTTTAATGTTTTCTACTGAAACATCGATAAAGCACTTCTTTTTACAGTGTATGGGCGAATCTGTCAAATTTAGTTTATAACCTAATCCGATACGTATATTGTAAGAATAAAAGTCCAATTAATAATAATTAAGTTTGATGAAGATAAGCAGAATTAATCAAAACATAAGTATGAATTATGTTTAACAAAAATAAATAGTTTTTCTTAGCTTATTGTTTATTCTAAAACGCATTGGAATTTTAGATAATGTAAAAATAATTGCTTACAAAAAAGGGTTTTTTTTATATTAATTGAAAATATGTTTGTTAAGATTGAACATTGATATTCAACATCACATATATATATATATATATAT
Source organism: Pseudanteris insignis (assembly GCA_022817105.1). Taxonomy (NCBI): domain Eukaryota; kingdom Metazoa; phylum Arthropoda; class Insecta; order Hymenoptera; family Scelionidae; genus Pseudanteris; species Pseudanteris insignis. The sequence goes on from JABFQB010000029.1 coordinate 8,610, forward strand.
ATATATATATATATATATATATAGTACAAACAAATAATAGCCTTATAGCATTAATAGCATTACAAAATATAATTATCTGTTGACAAAATTTTGTTTTGGCAAATAATGTAACTACACAATATACAATATTTATATACAATAATTTTTTTATTGTTGAACGAATTCCCTTTCGACATATTTTAAGCAGGAAATCATCTTATCATTAAATGATTCTGTTGAGCGTAGAACGATCATTTTAAGAGTGCACTCTTAAATCGATCGTTTTAATATTAAATATAATTTAAATATTCCTCTAATAATTAGCAGAAAACAGTTCTTATTATTAGATTTTGAATTTATAATCTTTGTTCATAAATTTTCTAATTATACTTTTTTTATATTAATTTATCAGAACAAATATTCAAAAATATGTTCAATTTTTCTATATAGAAGTAAAATAGCTCGTTATAAACTTATTGCTATCCGTGACGATAAAACTGTCAAATACTGGGCGCCGACATATTGTTTTTTAAGATACACAAGAAATCCTCTCTTGTTCAGAGGATTCCTTTATTCGTCAAGCAATTTGAGCTCATAGTTTTTAGAATATCATAATTTAGCGGTAAATCAATCTTTTTTAAGAGTGTATAATTAATAACAATCAATTACATATTTTTTGATAACATAACATCGTTTAATTTCGGATTTTTAAATATTAAAGTTTTAAATAATAATTAGATATTTTGTTTAATTGTCTATACACTCTTAAAAAAGCTGCATTGCTGTATAAGGAATCGTTTTGTTATAAAAACATATTAGTTTCGTTATAAAACGGCATTAGTTTTGTTATAAAGTCATATTTGTTTTGTAAGAAAAGGAATTCATTTTCACTGGTAAATGCTTGACGTAATTTTTGTTACACAAGCTGTCATAACCTATCTTTTGTCTTATAGAAAAAGACCAAATTATTTAAGCGAAATTCACCCCCCCCCCATAAAAAACACTTAAATTAATAAAAATTACTATACAGCGTGACATTTGTTTGACGTAGCAAACTAATGAATAATAATAGCCACGCGTTTTAAAATGAAATACTTTTCTTATAAAAGGAATTCGTGTACTGCAGATTTAATCTTTGTTTGAATGGATCATTTTTAAGAGTGTTAATTAATTTCGATGACAAATATATTTTCATACTGAAATCTCAGCTTCCACAAACAGTCATTTATTTTTTATTTTCTCTAGCCAACTATACTTTTCAAAAAGTATAGAAATAATTATTATAATTGTTAATTGAAATATTATTTCAAATTGTATCACTTCATATATATTTCTTTTTTTATAATCTTGACTAAATTCACTTTACTGATTTAACTTACTATAAAGAATTTGAACTCACAATAAGTAGATCAAGTTAAATAATTTTACAGTATATTATTACAATAAGTTTTCATCATAACTTTGGAATGTAAATATCTGATGAGTTTTAAAAACAAATTTTGTTAAATGTTTTCTTCACACAAGTCGTATTAGCGGCATTGAAAAACTTAACGTGTCTAATCGCAACACGTGTTAACAATTATGATAAAAAAATAGCTACAAAATTGTAAAAAAAGCAGGATAGATATGTGAGTATGTGAATTAATGAAAACAATTTTTATTTCGGCAACATTCGCTCGAAAATAGTCTTTTACATCGGTAGAAAATTTGTCTTCAAAAACATAGTATTAGAATTCATTTTAATGATGGTTTTTTGAATTATAAATTTGGCATAAATAAGACACGTTATATTACAGGGAACAACACTTTCGGATAGACAAACAAAAATCCGTGAGTTTTTATCTGAAGACATATGAATTCACACATTTTATATTACGAGTTGGTAAGCAAATGTTGAACATCGTATATCATATTGCAATGGAAATCTAGAAAAAAAACTTGACGTATTTACAACAATTCAACGTGGGATAAAAAATTAGGCAGAAGTGACTATCTGTTTATATTCAATACCTATTTTATTCCGATCATCCAGGAAAAAACTTCGCTTATCATTAATTTTCTCGAGTTGAAGAAAATCAAAATTCCAATTCGTCATATTCGTACGAACAAAAGTCATCTGGTCAGTTAACAGGTACTTTTGCACGCTCATTAGAAGTCCGAGGTGCGTTACCAGAGAATAAAAAAGGAGAGCGTAGAAAGAGAGAATGAGAAAAAAGGAAGAATAAGAAAGAGAGAGATGGAGGAGAATAAAAGAAAGAAGAAATAAAAATGGATGAATAATTTTTGAGTCCGATATCGGATGATTTCCGTGAACCCCTTGTTTTTGTCAACATTATTCCCAGTTACAGTTCCCGTGCCCGAAATTCCGTACCAACGTCGGTTTGTTCCCAGCCCGACGAACGTATCCACAATTCATTGTTGGCCGCGTCAACTTGATCCCTCTCGCAAATAATGGCGCAACCAAATTGACCGAAATATTTGGCCAATTGCCCCGTCGTAATACACGCGATAAAATATGTTCGATCGAGGCGGATAGCGTGGAATAAAAGTCACGGGCGTCGTAATCGTGTTCGGAATCTGTGTACACGTTTATAGCGGCCGTATTATAATATCATAGACTGTGAGAATGGGCCCCGTCTGTGGTCTACGTTTTTCCCCCACACGCCGACACTCGTTTTTCGATGCCGGCGAACGATCAAAACACGATAAATTATGTTTCAGCGTTCCAACTGTTTTCATACAAATCTACGTATAATCGCTGGTAATTACATACCCGGGACACTCGAGCTGTACATTTTTCACAGCCGCGTCCCTTAAGAAAGTAGTGACAAATAGTTGCGGCCTGGTGTATAAATACTCGGACCACCGTATGTGCCGAGGAAATGTTTATTCCCCTTTGGCCGAGTCCTCGCAGGCGCCACGTTTCGTCACGATCTCAAGACAAAACTATTTTTTATTCACACGCCGGGCCCGGACTGGCGTCGAGCTGCAGTGGCGGCTACGCCAATGAGGCAAATAAATCGCAGTAATGACCGGCCATCAATCCAGCCAACTATAATGTCACGCTCACGACAATAATCGCAATACTCATCTTTCGCGTGATTAATCGTCGTTCGGGTGAAATTTTCGGAGTGGGGAAAGAAAGAAAAAAGGAGGACCCGAAATTCGTTATGCGCATTCGAATGTACGACTGACATTAGTTGGCGTCCAATCACCTACGACGACGGTCGGAAAACAAAAGCGTCCGATCTAATCGTTCGGCCGTGGTTTGCAAAACTAACATCTACAACAACTTCGTGGCTTCACGGATACGAACGACGCGGTGTTCAACACAAAGCGTGAAAGTATGAAAACACGGATAGGAATAATGAGTTCGTAAATGATTCAATAGGAGCAAAAGGAGCCGAGCGAGCGAAGCGTAGTGGGAAGAAGAAAAAAATGAAACAGCTCGTTCGTCCATTCTTCCTTCGATAGGCCCTTTTTCTTCCTCGTTCGGCAAAATTCAGGGGTCGGGGGTAGATTGTGAGTCAAGATAAGGAGCTACTTAACTTAACCCTTGCTCGAGCTCGTGCTCTTGAGCCTGAAGGACCGGTGAGACCGGAGGCCACACACCAAGAAAGACTAATAGCCGAGAAGATAACGCTCTTAAACACTTTGCACAGCCAATGCCTCTCTGCAACCTGCCACAATTGTCCTCCTCGTTTTCTCCTCGTGCCATTCCTTTTAACCCCAACTTCTTCGTTCTTCCACCCTATTCCATCGTTTCCCAAATCATCCGGCCTACCATTCTGCACCGCAATTTTATCGCTTCTCCATCGACCTCTGACCACGCGTTTCCGGCTACGTTATCGTCGGATAAGCTGCCGTTGCCCATCCATTCTTTTTCCAACTCGCCAACATTTTTCATACATCATATCAACCATTAACAAACTTGTTATTACATTCTCTCGAACCGTATTTCGTATCCACTTTGTCGTCTTTTTTCCTTTCGGCCTGGTAATCTGAAAATTGGCCAGCATCATAAACAACCCATCATTCCTTCTACACTGCTATTCTGTCGACCCACTCATGTGAAACGTCAAGTAAAATGAATCAAAAAACATATTTATTGATACTATATCATCCGGTATCGTGATCGCAAGGCTTGAAACCCAAACTCCAGTCTTCTCCGATAATATGCAATTGCAAACACTTTTCAGTCCCGATTTTAAATTACGTCATTTATTGTTAATACCCACCTAGCCGGTTGAGTGGAAAATTATTGACTCAATTTATCAATTATAAATTTTATTCATCCTGTCGACGATAGAAAAAAGTTTTTAAATTTAGAAGTTTAGGGTTGGAATCTTGATTGATTCTAAAACGGAAGGCAATTCGTAACGCCCGTTCAATATCACCGGTCATTTTAATATAACCTAGTTTCGACATAATGTAAATACTTGAAATATATAATAATGTTAATCATACTACTATCGTAAACAAACAAACAAATCCTGTTATCACTTTATAATAACCTCCTTTAACAAAATATATCCCATGATTCCAAACACAAGTTACTCACATATGCATTTTTCAAATGTAAATCAATCTGTATAATATACATCTCATGTATTTTTGTATTTAATATATTTTTACAAAGACGAAGCATTGTTTTATCTATTAATATTCAAGTTACGCAACACGAATGCCAAAGCCCCTAAGCCGTGACGTGAACAGCAACACTGCCACATTTGGATCATACATATTAAATGGCCAAGATATGATTATTTCTCAAATCATACCCAAAAATATTAGTCAAAGTAATATAATTACATCATGTAAATACACGGGGTATATAATTTTTAAAATAATTTCGACAATAAATATTATTATACAACTGTAACTGTGAAAATGAATTCATAATAACGTATTTTTTATTAATATTCATCAATATTATAATTTTCAAATATTCAAACATTTTCAAATACGCCATCTGGATCGGAACTAATCTTTTTGTGCATCTCGAAAATTATTTAGATTTTTAACGTCGATTTATGTTTGACGTGACTTGTTTGTTTTTTGGAATTGTGTATTTTATTGGTAGTATTATAATATCTTCTAAGTTAATTCAATTTTTTTTGCATCAAAATTATGATATAATATTTTGAATTTACATTCCATTTATCTAAACCACGCCTCCATGTTAAATCCAAATATTATAATTATAAATAATTTGTTTTCTGTAATTTTTTAAAAAAAAATTTTTCTGTGTACAAATTAAAATGTGAAAAATTTGGTTTCATATTCAATGGTCTATGTATGACTTTCATATGCTGATTATCATTAGTTATATAAACTTCCGTTAATTGATTCATCGACAATTAAATAAGTGACTTATTTGCTGTAATTAATTAGCTCTTGGAACCAATTACTGACCAAGCTCGTAACTACTAGTAAGATCATGCACAAGCACTATTCAACCAAGCGAATGGACTGACATCTTAATTGCAACTCACAGTCGCCCTGCCATTATCACCGACAAGTCACGTGGGGATAATTTTGCTATAAAGAAACTCCTGTTACAACATCTGATTTGAGACAAGGTACACGCGTAGTTTAAGATTGCGACTCACGAGTCGCTAACTCATTATCGCCGATCTAATTCACAAATGAGTATCGTTGAATTTCACACTTCGATAAACCTGATGAAGACTTTGATACAACTCAATGTTTACATTAAATGCAGTTTGATAGTTAAGTGATAGATTAGAATATACTGAAGATGATAAGATGAAAATAATCAACGTCACAGGATGAAACGTCGTTTTGTTATGACGGATAACTATTCATTAGTTCGACCAAATTAAAAACAACGTTGTTGAGATAAAATGAGAAATGGCACAAAGTGGCGTGTAAGCGGATATCGCGCATAATTACCATCGACATTGTCATCGGCATCTTGGGTGAGAAAAAACGCTGTAAGAGGAAGGATAGGTAGAAGACGTTCTAAAAAGAAGGTGAAAAAAGTATGGGGAAAATAAAGAAAAACGTGAGAAAGATGGAGAGGAAGACCGATGAGAAGGAAGAGACGAAGAAGAAGCAAAAAGACACTGCGTCAGTATATCGTGTTCCAAATCGCGGCTAGGATCAAGGATCGGGTTATTAGGATCAAAATGAATGTAAATCCCCTTAACACGATCCTTGGGCAAAACACGGCTACTCGCGGGACTCAAAGTGAGCGGATTAGCCGATATACTTGGACCTCTGGCTTTGCCATGCAGCAGTGTTGCCTTTTGCAAGTAGATTGTTATCACTTTGGGCCGCCGGTTCACCCTAGTTCTATCGTTGGTCCCTACCATGGTCCACGTTTCACCTCCCCTACATCTTCGAGTTCGCCGAGCCTAGTCGAGTACGAACGACCGGCCACGAAGGACGCTCGTATATGGAAGCGAAAGAGCGATCCTAAATCTCGAGGACGCTGCGACATAGGAGGAATGTCGAATGCTTGTTCTCCGCCGAGACGAGTCCTAACTGAAATTTCATCCCATCCGTCTATCCGCGGGTAACAACCGACTCTACAGCACGCTCAATGAAACGGCGCCGGTTTCGACGATCGTGCTAAATTGAGCTTCCTTTTTTATGCAAATTCTCCGGACCAAACGGTCGACTTGGCACTAAAATCAATCCTTGCGTTGCCTGCTTGGTAGCCAAGTTTGGCTGGTAAGCATCAATAAAATTTCGCATCAATCATCGATTCTCATTGCTCTATTCACTGCTTGCTTTGACGGCTTTTCTTTGTGAAATCACGCAACACTTGTGTCGAGCAATCAATTCGTTGCTGTCAAACAAACTTGTTTGACACCGTTTATTCAGATTATAAATGTCCGAAGGATGTGACATGGGATGATAAAAAAAAGAAAAAATTAAACAAACAAGATCTATGCGTTGTCACCTTTTCGTTATTAGCTTGTTACGTGACGTTTATGGATCATGGCACTAACGAATAAAGCCAATCGCCTTCCAATGTATTTAAAACCTCCGTCGAATTACCAACGTAATGATGATACATTTGTACGCATCGAGCAGTTGCACCATCAATGCCTGTCAACTGCCGTAACTCCTGAATGACAAATTCTTCTACGCTAGCAATTTGATCACGATGAAAAATATGGGTCATGAATGAATCCTGGCATAAACTTTCAGAAAGCATTTAATTTGTCACATGGCATCAGTCGAATCAGTAAAAGAAAGGTAAGACAGGCATGGTGACAACGACGACTATGAGCGAACGAGGACACGCTTATAAATTATCGAAGACGTACAAAAGATCATGACGCGCGTGGGACGAACGAGAACATTCATCACCGTATGATAATCTGCGAGGTTGGAACCACTCCGTTCGCATCACGGACATTCGCGAAAATTAATTAGAAACCTAATTTTTTTTCTTGTCACGAACCCGAATATGGAAACAGGAATGTACGTTGAGATACGATAGAGTAATGACACAGAGTGGACGGGGCTAAAG
>JABFQB010000030.1:0-16074 GCA_022817105.1 Pseudanteris insignis
AAATAGTTAAAAAATTTAAAAAATTAAGTTAAAAAAATAAAGGTGTTGTTGTGTTTGTCTAATGAGATAAAGAGTGAATAAAAAAATTAGTTACTTTTATTCTTTGAGTGGAATTAGTACTTTTTAAATGCCTAAAATGACAATTCCTTAGATGTTTGTATTCTTAGTGTTGTATAGAAGTACAAATTCAGTATGAGATTAAATTAAAAAGGATTCATTTTTTCAATTCCAACCAATTCATTTCTATTCAATATTTTGTACAGGGATAATAGATTTATAATTTATTTAAATAAAATAATATAATAAATTCTAATGATTTCATTTTCATGTAATATTTTTATGTAAAATAGTTTCTTTTTATTGATTTTAATTCATTAAGCTAGTGTAACATATTTATACATATATACTGTTTATAAAGTTTAAATTAATTAGTATTTTCACAGAATTCAACAAGTTCTATCACAGCTTGTTTAACTCTTTCCTCGTATTCTCCACCTTTATAATAAAGAGACATAGTCATTGGAGCTTTATCAGAAAACATAAATTCCATATATTTTTTTGGATCACTCATCATCTGAGCGCAAAAATCTCCATCCATAAAAATGGAAGGAAAACATAGTACCATCATGATTTTAGCAACAATCATTTGTTCTTTTATTGATTCTGCTAATTCTTCCCATGAAAACGCCTTTAAATTGTGATTACCAAGAATTCGTTTTATTTCTTCATAGTAATAGTGTAACATTTCTTCCATGTATTTGGCCCTGAATGCTTTATCGTTACAATAATGTAACACTAAAATGACATCTTGCGCAGGTGGACAATATCGTGTCCATTGAAAATCGATCAGCTTACACAATGGTGGTGACTCATCATTGAACAAAATGTTATTGCTCCAAAGATCACTATGTGTTATCACATTTTGTATACCAGTTTTTGGTATAATTAAATCAAAAAGTCTATCGCAATTAGATTGAATTTTATTGTGGCTCAAGCCAATTTCTTTAGCCAGATGAATACCTAAATTGACTCCAGCTTGATACCACTTGCGAAAGAAGCCATCTGGTTTTAACATTTGATATAAATCAAAAGCTTGAGGATATGCTTCGTTCAACGCTTTTCCTAAGCGTTTTTCAGCTACTATAGAAGCAGCATGCATACGAGCAATTGCCGATAATAAAGATTTCATTTCCACATAACTGAATGTCTTTGACGGAGCAAGTGAAAACTTTTGATTTCTCAAATCTTCAAGAACTAAAGCATTTTTTGTGTTCCCAAAGCAAATAGGAGACCATACTTCTTCTTTAAAGTTAACGTGCAATGCAGGAACTATATATTTATAAAATGCTATTTCTCGATTAAACACCCCCATATCTGTCATGCACATTGACAACGGATCGTCATTTGGCGGCAAACATTTAACGAAAAATGTATGAGATTGTAACTGCTTTGACTGTTTTTCCTCAATTTGAATTATTAATTTTTTATGGAGACTCAAAAAACCTAATCTTTCTTTAGAAAATGAATCTATTTTATAATTAACAACTGCAAAGTCTTTTGTCCATTTTTCTTTTGCTACTGATAATACTTCCTCTTGCGATAAAATTTGAGTATTAGAATCCATGGTTAACAATTTTTATTTGTTAATCAAGAGTTTTTATCTAAAAATTTTAACATAAATATCAATTATTATAATAAAATTATTTAAAAATTATAAATCACTTACTTACATTTGTAAGACCGCAATTATGATTATTACACTTATTATAAGCTATATATATTAAATGTTTAAAGTTTGATCAAAACATAATACTCGTTAGAGCAGTAGCAATTTATGATTATTAAACATTTAAATATTCGCAACGATCCACCACATTACGTTTACAAAAGCGAGTTTGGTTATGTTATATTTAAGACCTAATAACACGTTAAATTCCTACATAAAAGTCATATCGTAATACAAAATGTAACTTTTTCTAACTTTGAACGAGAAGCATAATTGTCATCTTTAGACATCGAGTTGTTACTTAATCGTATTATCTAATATATTTAAATAAATTAAATATGAAATAAATATAATGTTGATTCGCTCAGTTATCTCTTCATAGATTTATTAGAAATAAATCTTTATTCAATGAAAGAGTTATGCAGAATTTTATTACCCCGATAATATGCAAATTTATAGAATAAACAGTTTAGTATATAAATACAACAGTATTAATTTTTTTTTGTAACTTAAGATTAAAATTTTATAGATATTTAAATTAAATGAAATCATGAAATTCCCATGTAAAGTAACATTTTCCTTGACTAGAAGTTATAAATGAAGTTTAAAATATTACCAAATTTATTCCTCCAATCAGTAAATAGTGGTTTAGAATCCGTTTGAAAATTGCTTCTCGTGACAGGATATCTATTGATTATTTTATATAATACTGTAATGTAGCGATTTTTCTGTTCAATTTTGGTCGATTATTTTATTAAAAAATAATACTTGTAATACATAACTTATCAGTATGATCATGAAAGATATTAATACTATAATGAAGTAAATTTCATTGTATAATTTTGTTGCGATCTGCACATGTATTCATAATACTTCTATTCAATTGTATATTGAATTTTGTAATCAGTTTTATGAACAATAATTTTTATCTATTTGCTTTGAGATGATTTAATTCAGATATTTGATAACAAAAGATTGAAAAATTCAAAGATTCCAGTTATCTATAAATGTCTTGTATTCTTGACAACTAAACTTCAAGTGTCGTGATATCACCTAATAATGTCGCTTTTACTAACATTTCCTGTTGGATGTTAAAATTCATCAATATATTATATAACTTACATTTGAGCACTTATAAAGTGCAAAATATAGTTTTATAATACTAAATGCAAGATCATTGCCGATAAATGAAATCCGATGGGTAAATTAGAAAATTGAAATTTATTTTTATGTAATAAATCATTTTTATTACTTTAATTATAAAATATATTTACGCTAAGTTATAGTTACACATTAATAGTAAATATATAATAACAAATTTATATACACAATATATACAAAATATACAAAAGATATAACTTTTTTATACCATGATGCATGAAAATTATGATGTTTTCAAAAGCTGTACAATGCTCAAGTTATAAAATAACTTTTCTCTAAGGATATGCCAACTTTGCATTTGAGGTTTCTCTAAATCTTTTAAATGATCTCTCAACTTTACATTTGCCGTTATTGTAGGACCATGGTTTTTCAAAAATACCCCTAAATAAGCTTGCGCTAACTCAAAGTCTACTTTACTACAAAACATAAAGTTGATCATTTTCATAAATTGAATCATCATATCTATTTCATGAGCAGGACTAGAATTTAGAGATCTAATTTCTATATCAATTGAACCTGGGCCTAAACGTTTCAAGAAATCAATTGAATCTTGAAAATCATCAGTTTCAATAGACTTCATAATTAGTTTACCAAAAGGAGTTAAGTTTTCAATATCAGAATGAACGATAAATTTACTGTTTTCGTTTTCAGTTTGTACATCTGAAAAGTCAAACTTAACATCCAAAGATGGAACAGTAGGTAAGAAAAATGGCGCATTTACTGTTTTTGGAGCTTCTGTAGGCTTGTTGCGTTTTTTCACAAGATCGATATCTAACAAATTCTGCCATCTAGTTGGAGCTAAAGATGTCATTGTAATGAGATCTTGTGAAATTTGATTAACTGAAACATATTCCTTTTCGATATCTTCTTCTTCAAATTCTTCATTTTGAGATTCAACATTTGTTCCAGGCAAAGTTAGAGTAGGTATAGGTTTATTTGGATCGATCGCTTTTAATGAAACATGAGAGAATAGAGTTTTGTTAGTCCACAAAAATAATCCTAAATTGTTGATGTGTGATGTCACTAGATATTCTCCTGTTGGTGAAAAGTGAACACAAGTACAGGCTTCTTGCACCTAAAAAGTATAGAATTTTATTTGCTATATTATGTTTATAAAGTCAAACATTATAGCATTGAAAATTTATTGTAAAAAGATAGAATACATATCCATAATACCAGAAAAATATCTACTAATTTAGCTGATGGAATATCCCATGTTCTTATAGTACAATCCATTGAAGCAGTTACAAGCCACCTTGAGTCAGAGTTGAATGTAGCATCAGTTAAATGTGCAGTATGACCTTCAAATCGTCGTACTATTTTTCTTGTATCTATGTCAATCAAAACTATACTATAATCTTCCAGAGCCAGAGCTATAAGCGAGGCTTCATTATGATATCTTAACCAGCAAATTGGTTCTTCTAACTTGAGAATTTCTCTCAATCCACCATCTGAAATAAAAAAAATTAAGATAGATTTAGATACAAAATTTGTTTTAAAAATTATAATTTTAATCGAGTAAAGTATAATTGTATAATCTTGAATAACGTACTTTTACCAGTTGAAAAAGCCCAAAATTTTACCAAACAATCTTTTCCACTAGTAACTACAGTTTGATTAAGTGGATCCACCATGATTCCTTTAACAGCTTTGGTATGAGCACCTTTTTCACCTCCATAAGTACCTCTATGAATTCCAGACTGTATGTTAAATCTATCTACATGACCTGTGCTGTATCCAATTATAACAAAATTCCCACATTGAGTTAAGCATAGACTTGTTGCTACAGCAGTGTAATCATTTTTGAAACGATCTGGCAGTAACTTGTTTTGACCCATTTTGAGTTTGTCATAACTCCAAGTTGTAACCATTCCCAAGCCAGAATGAGTAACAGCAATGTTGTCCCATTCTTTTTCTCTTGTACGTTCTGCAGCTAATTGCATTATCGGGGGCATGATCATAGGATCATTTACCATTCTTCCTTTTCTTTTAGATGCTTGTCTATGAAATGAAGCTCTGCCTAAACTTTTGTTGAATGTTTCAGTGATAGTTGAAAATATACGCAAGGATGAATCTAAACCAGAGGCTAATATATTGGCACCATCAGTGCCATAAAAGCGAACATAGGTAGGAGGCTCAGCCAAACCTTCTCGAATTCGCAATAGCCTTGCTCCGCCATCTGCTACATCAAATATCCATAATGTCAAAGAGTTATCAGGCGAACTAGAAACCATTAGAGGTTCATTAGGGAGACATTTTAAACCATTTACTGATGAAAAATGAGCATCCATTATTTGTGATTCAACTTTACGTTTATCCAAATTCCATAATGTTATATGACCTTTAAGACTACCAGTTGCCATAATAGTTTCTCCATCACTGCGAAAAGTTATACTGGTCACAAGACCCCAGTCTTGAAATAATTCAAAGACTGTTTCATCATATTTCAAATTGTGAATCACTATTTTACCATTTACAAGACCTATAGCCATTACATCAATTGCTGGAGCTTGTTCCATACAAGTAATGGATAAACCCCATCCTTTGAAAATATAAATCATTTTGGATTGTTTCATATTCCATAACTGCAATTGTCCTTGTTCACTTGCAAATAGCATTTTATTTATGTAAGTGTTGGGATGAACTACAGATGTTATTTTGAAGTTATCATTGCTGTGAAAAGTATATAAAATAATTTAAACACCATAAAATAAATATAATATTGATAATTTTATTTCTGTTCAATTTCAATTGATAATTTTAAAAAATATTCAAAGAGATGGATGACTTTAAATTATCCAAGTATTGAAAAACTGATTTCTCAGAATGAAATTTCCATCATTTTTATGATAAAAAAACTCAACACTTGACATAAGTGAGAAAGTATACACGAAAAACGCTACATTATGTTAAATGCGCAATTGACAGCTTATGCTTGCAATAAAGTAAACATGAAAAATGAAATTGTAAATTATAGTTTGTGATATGATTTTTACAGTGTTAAATCAAAAACAGAATTCAATGGCATCACATGACAGTAGTTAGATATGTTAATAAAAATGTAGTGTCTATTATTCTAATACGATTTTCCAATAAATTTTCTATGACAAATGTAGTTGTATTGTAATTTCTTTTTTCTAATTATTATCTTTCAAGATATAATATCTATTGCATTATCATCATGCAATTTTTGTTAGTCAATATTAGCAGTAACGTTCATAGCAACCAAATTGTGCTGCCTGTCTTGCAATTTGAGATATCAGAAATCACTTTGAAAATATTAATATAACTTGATTTAATAAAAATTTAGTTTACCTGAATTTAAGCTCAGATATTTGTTCCTCTGTTTTAATATCCCAAATTTTAACAGCACTATCTTCATCCACAGAAAGTAAATGTGCTCCAAATGGTAACAAAATGTGCACATCATTTTCATGCCCTTTGTAAGTATGTTTAAGTTCTGTACCTCGTCGCCAGGCGAATACATCATTTCCACTGGCTGTGTAAACATGATATTTATCTGCAGAAAGACAGGTTATGTCTTTCGAATGTTCGCTGGAGACACTCAAGAGTGTAAAATGAGAACATCCGTAAGTATGAAAAGACTTTCCAACGCAAGTCACAATTAAATTTTCTTTTCTTCTTTCAATATACCTCGTGACTACTGGAATATGATTGCTGACATAACCTAATGCACGATTTCGAACGTATATTTTACTGCTTGACATTTTTTAATTAAAAGACTTATTAAATGAATCCAAGCATAAAACTTCAAAAGACTTTAGATCATAATTAATTACACAAATAGATTGTTCAAGCAGCAGATTCGTACATTGTTTGAAAGCCAATAGAAGTATAAAATACACGTGCGAACATACATAAACGCGGAGTTTCAAAAATTATGAGCTCAGATTTTCATTGGTCCATTTGAGTAAGCATTGATTGGTATGGGGAAATATAGTTACTTCTCGCTTTTTTATTGCATAATAATAGCTTTTAAAACGAGAGGTAGTTGAATTACGATTATGGCAAATAATATTATTGAAGTCTTTGAAATCATCGTAGTAAATCTAATACTTCTTCAAGTAATTTTCGCATCCAAACTTTCAATTAGAGTACACGAGTAATAATTCCCTAAAACTGTGACATAAACGTCGAATATTATATATAATGTGACGATTCATAATACAAGAAGGAATAATTAAATTAAAAACTTCACTAATTTCTGACTGAATTTATCCTGCTATCAATAATATGTTTGAAATCAAATTGAATCATATATAATTTGCACTGAGAAATGCATCTCAAAACGTACTAAGCCGTCGTAGTAGATTTGTCATTTCACCTTAAACCTAATGTTCAATAAATATCATATTACTAGACGCTATCAAACAATCTAAAACATAATATCCAAATTTATACAACTATAAATAAGTACGCATATAACGCATATGAACAGCTGTGTTGTTTTAATAATTAAGTTTAGAGAATATGCGATGTGAAAATGAAACTTAAGCAAGTGTTTAAACATTTTTTGAAATAATTGAATAACAATTATTTAGTTCTCATATTCTAACCTGTAAAAATTTACATGGAAATGATTCATTAAAAACTTGAAAAAAAGTTATGGAATAAAAAAATTTATTAATAAAATAAAAAAATAAATAATAATATTAATAATAATAGAATAAAAAAACAAATTTAGCAAATAATGAATTTTGGTAAATTAAATCAACATTTTAATCTTTCAATAAGATTATATCATCGTAGTAAGAAGAATATAAGATTTAATCAACCAAAAATTCCGAATCCTGGAGTCCAAAATAAAGTTCAATTGCTGAAACAAAACACTGAAATTAATGACTTGGATAATGATATCATGGATCCTGATGATTACAGTGAATTTGAATCTGATTTTATGCAAGCTGGAGAAGTGCATAAAATGCATGAAAAGTATGATATATAAATTTTAACATAGATTCTTATTTTAAATAATAAGTGAAATGTTTATATAAAATATTTTTCTAAATCAAATTATGCAAGATGTCTTTTTCTTTCATATACATGCATATAAAATTACACTCACAAATTTTTATTAAATTTCAGAGAGGTTCGAAGTGCAAGGCAGAAATTACAATTCAAAATAACAAGGAGAAAATTTCTTGAAACTGAAAAAGAATTTTCTTTTCTCACTTTTACAGAAAAAATCGAAATTCAAAATTTACATAAAAACGATCCAAATTATTGGACATTAGAAAGGCTTAGTGAAAGTTTTCCAGCTTTGCCTAAAACGATCAAAAAAGTTATTCGAGCAAAGTGGTTACCACAGTCAGTTGAAAAAGTTCAAAAATATGATCAAAAGGTAATAGAAAATTGGAATAAATATCGAGCAGGTGAAATACCAGTAGATAGTTTTATGGAAAGACATTTAGAAAAATTCAAAGACAGGAAAATTATGCCTGCTGATGAAAATTACATTAAAACGCATATATTAGAACCTATTGTGGAGTTCTATAAACCAAAAAGTACAACATTTTTGAATATTGCAGAGAAATTTGTAAAACCCATGGCTATTGATAATCAAGAGACAGCTCAAAGTATAAAATTAATTTCTTCTGGTAAGTCAGAAATTGATAAAAAATCTGATACAAAGTCGACTACTGTAAATAAAAGTACAATGAAAAAGAAAAGTGAATCACAAACTATAATTTGTGAAAATAAAAATGTAAATAATAATTTAAAATACAATGAACATAAATCAATGAAAAGTCAAACTAATAACCAAATAAAAAAAGTAAATAACAAAGAACCTCAAACATTTTATGAGTTTATTAAAACAAACATAGAAACAAAAAAATCCAAAACTACACCTGATGTAATGTTAATGGAGGATATTTTGAAGAAAGAAAATTCTAAAATATCTGAAAAATACTATAATGATTTAATGATTGATTCAAGTGTAACAGAAAATACATTAACCACGGAAATAACAAACAAAGATGAACTTTATGATTATGATATTGAAGAAAAACCAAAAGATAAGACAGAATCAAATTTAAGTAAAGCAGAGAATTCTGCTCTAGCCACTTATGTTAAAAACTGGATTAAAATAAATGACGATGATCATGATTATCCAATGTGCATAAAAATTCCGAAAAGTAGATTCAAAAGTGGAATGACATATAGATTTAAAGATTGTTATTATGATGATGATGGAAAATTTTTGTACAGATTACCTGGTATCAGATCATAGAATAAATCAAGAACTATATTAATTCATGTAAATTCTATATCCGATTAGGTTTTAGATTGTAATTATGTTATGTATATCATGTATAATTAATATTTAATAAACTAATTGTAAATGCTTTATTAATTGTTTGATGTCATAATTTGCCAGCATGTTTTTATAAGATGATTCCTGAATCTATTATACACTAATAATTATTATTTAATAATTGTATTATAAAAATGAATTAATTTTAATAATTTGCGTTTATTTGAGAATAAACGATGTTCGTTTTACATGGCATTATTCTATCATAATTTACGTGAAATGTGTTTGAATAACCATGTTATAGGATAAGGATTAGTTATTGGAAAATATTAAAACAAATTCACAGGAAGCGTCGGCATGTCTTTATTACGAATATTTCAATTTCTATTAATATACAATATATATTTATATAATATATGTAGCCATAATAATCTTCAATGTTTATATAATAAATGATCGTCTTCCACAATGTAGAGAATGGATGCAAGCGATGGGAATTTCTAATCCCATATTTTTTGCGCATTTGAAAATAACAATATAACGAATATACTTGAAGAAGCGGCAACTTTGGCTAATATAATGGAATTTTCTCTCATGATGCATTGCATTTGAATAAATATTACTAAAAAATCACATTGCTGCAAATTTGATTAACTTTTAAAATTAGCATATTCATTTTGGCTTGAAATGTTCACTATGTGTCAATGTATTACATATATCCCCTCCAAAATATAGTTTTATTCTTTTATAATGAAAACTTACTTTCGAATAAAACCTTACGCACGATCAATTACTTGTACATTAAATTTAATTCAATTTTTTTTAATGATGATCCATTTTATACAACAGCTGTTTATTGAAATAACTTATAAATATAAATCGCAAAGGCATGAAAGTTATCTGATTTTTGGAATGTTGCTACAAAAAATGATTGTATATATGCATTCCATTTTCATACCATAAAATTTTATTTAGTCACGATAAAATATAATAAATATAAAATCAATTCTACGATTCCAAACGACAGTATATTTTAATAACAACTTTCTTCCCAAACTTTTTTATATTCATAAGGAACTTTGTGTCAAATTTCAGAAACATTTTTAAATTAGAATCTTTCTCTTCTCAATTCACTATGAATTACTTTCAGTCATGATATATGTAATAATACAGAAATTCCACTTATTCAAACGGATTTTTCTTGCTTGAATAGTGTTATTGACTTGTGCCAACTCTTTAATTAACTTAAATGTACACAAGCCCACAAGCAGCTGAATCAAACTAATTTACTCGATATTTTTTAAGGTGTTTGTAAATAAGACCGGTTTTAAAAATATAAGTGAAAGTAACTCAAAAAAATTTTTTGTTTCAAATTTTAAATTGTTTTTTGAAAAACCAAAAAGTTTCTAAGTTTAAATATTTTTTTTCTAATCTCATGAAGAAGAATTATTAAAATAAAGATCATTCATTATTCACTCATATTTTGTCAAAACAGTCCTGAAGCTTAGACTGAAATTAATAATTTTACTCATGCGCATTCGTTTTGTCAAAATTAAAAACAATTTGAAAACGAAGACATTTGAATTCGTCTACTTTCACCCTTGAGTCACACCAGAAATATGACATACGCGTCATGTTTCTGTGCCAGATTTTGATAATGAATTGTTTGCAAAAAATCAACGGTACACAGTGTCGTGTGATAACAACGTTCCTTCGTCGCAAAGAATGCAAAAAGTTACAAAATTAGCTCTATCCCCTTCTTGTGTTTGGCATTATTATACTACTTGCTCGTTCGTCAGTACGAAAGTTGGATTACAATTTTATTTAGTTATGATACATCATTTATTTATAATCATTAAAAATTCGATGTTGTAACAGCTATGATTTTTTAACAAAGAATTCAACATCAGCATTTGTAACCGCTAATGCAAGACGCTGCCCGGTATAAGTAATGATATTGAATTTAATTACGTAAATGCTGTGTTGAATTGTATTTCTCCACAAATTACAAATCAAGCATAAGTTCAAGTTCCTTTACCAAAACCTTTGTAATAACTTTGAAAACTTTTATATTAAAAAATATTGAATTTGAATTTGATTCTCTGAAGTAAAATCGACTCTCTCGCTTTAGACAGTGGTCTATAATTGCTCAGATTTCTTCTGATTGGTTAAAATAAATTTTAGTTGCATTCCATTTTAAAAATTATAAAATTTTCAACTTTAAAATTAGCGTGATAGGAATAAAATTTAAAGTTTAAAGGTGTTGTTTGTTACAACATAATAATAAATTAACAAGAAAATGAATTATTTTTATTAATTTCAAATTTATCGTTAATATTACATGTTTTGAAGTAAGGTTATAAATCGGAAGTGGTGTTTTAAATGCATAAAAAATAAGAACAATTTTCTTGCCAACTTAGCATACATGCAAAATAATGTGAATCATTTCAAGATATGCATGAGTTGTAATTCGTGTCCAAAAATACGGTGACAGGAATTGAACGAAAAAGCAATTCAAGCCATTGTTCAGTATTTATTAATTACCGGACTTAGCGTGTACGTCTGATAATTCATTACTATCTAATTGTATTTAATTGAGGAAGAGACTAAAACAGGTATGTTCAACATAGTCCCTCTCACGATTAGTTGGTGACCGTTTTGTTTTCAGATTGCCCTCTGTTGTGGTGGCTCTGTCGAGTCTGCGCTCGCGCATCTCCCGCCTTCGTTCTTTTCGTTAGACTGGATTCGAGTGAGGACGATTACAAATCCGTCGAACTGTAAACACGTTGCCTATTACGCTCATTGTAAATCTATTCAGTCGTTTATCACGTGTTTTTCATTGAACAGAGTTTTCTTTCTATAGCTGAGATTGTGTAGTCAAAATAACTGTCAGGAACAGTCGTTTGGTTTGGTGTAAAAAAAAGTGTCGCTAAGAAGCCTACGTAGATGGACTTTGCTTACTGCTAAGCTACGATCATTCGATTTCTTCATTGTCTCATACTGTCTGATTACATTTCATTCAAATAAATTAACATAATTTTTATAGTAACTGTTTGCGCAGTGCATCATCAAATAATTGTATATTTTTGTAAGTTTTTTTTATTTGTGGTAACCTAAAATTTTGGATTTCTTGACATCCTTGAAACTGGCTTTTTTTTCTTTACTCTCAGTGTACATACACTAATGTCAAAGGATAATAACGTAATTCATTTTTTTTTTTAAATTTGAATTCAAAATAAATTAAATGTAGAAAATGCATACAGGGTAGATACATAAAAACACAACCTAAATGTTTAGAACCAATAAAAAAATTGAAAAACTAAGCGTCATAATCGCACTTATATTGAGATCCAGTAATTAACATTTATTACAGCATATTCGTGTACATAAACTGTATGATTGAACTTCTGAATGATCACGTTGGCATGATAAATTGTAATTAATTAGAGTATTACAGTGATAGTATAATTACACTGATTTTCGAATTTCCATCAAGTCAGACAAATGCTGATATATACTTTTCGAGCGCATAAAGCTTAAGTGTACGATTATTGCAATTCACCAAGAAGATTTCGTCGATTCGGCATAATATGCTTTCGCTATTGAGTTTATTCAATGAAAAAAATATTTGAATTAAATTCATTAAGATTACTAAAATCATTCATACACGGAGAAAAAAGTTATTATGATTTTTATTATAATTCTCAAAAATTTTATTATAACTTATTTCACCCCAATGATAACGAATGGAATATCATAATTATTGAAATTTTTCTATTAAAATTTATTATTTATCTAAAATAACGATTCTTACTTTCTACATTAAATAAGCCAATAGTAGTATCACAATAATTCTCAGAATGATTTTATAGATATTTCAATGTCTTTAATTTTTGTAGTCTACATTACGCTTCTTCGAAACTCATATGTTAATATATAAAACTCTTTATGACATTTCTGGTGAGAGTTTATTTTAAACTTTAGTAGTTGACATGTAGAGAATGTTAAATGGTATAATAAAAATCGTACGAGCATTGCTTAATATTCATAAGTTCGATACAAAATCGATTAGAGCGCCATCGCACTGAACGAGAAATCAATATACTAAACCGAAGTGATCTACACGCCTTGTTTATTATTCGATGTGTGTGGTGTAAATCATTTAGAAAATTTACGAACGCTGTATCAATGTAAGTATAATAATTACTTTACAACGCCTATATCATTTGTGAAACCTAAATTAACGTAAGTATTATATTATCGCAGATATAAGAATGCCGGTATGTAAACATAACCTCAACAATTATTTTTTTGTCTGTTTTAAAAGTAATCTTTTATTTATGGGACATTGAATGATAGCTTATTGAATGATAGATTATTTTAAATAATATTATTTGTGACCCTTAAGTATCAAAGTTTCCTAATTATTATTATTTATTTCAGCATCACAACATGACTTCAAAAACAACTTCGGAGGTAATTATATTTATATATATATTTTTTTATAACGTTAAATTAATTTAATATACTGTTCTTTTCGAAAACGTTTTAATTAATACGCTTTTTACTGTGTCCTGTTGACTAAAAACTAAATTATATATAGATCTTTCATTTATGTATATTTATTTATTTCATCCATGACAGGATTTAATAACATTTTTGAAAAGTAGTAAAAACGGCCGTCAAGTTCTGCAGTATTGGAATTTACATAAGTCATTTGACAAACCAACTCGTAACCTACTATCACGAATTATCATTGGCCGAGAACAAGACAAGGCGTTTGAAAATGTTCCGCCAAACGAACCGTTACAATCATTTAAGTCAGATATTAGTGTATTATAAATTAATTATAGACAATATCATTAATATTAACAAATATTTTTAAATATGGTTGAATTATAATTATAATGTTTCATAGGGTAACCACTGATCGGTTTATAAAACTTGCCAATGAAATAAAAGAACTATTTGATAAGGAGGCAGTTTCCGTTTATTTTACACCATTCGAATACGCACAAGGAGGCCGTCATCTTTGCACACCAACGAGTGGTCTTCTTTGGGCCCAGTACAATTATTCGAAAAAGAAGCTGCGTGATAATAATTTATTAATAAAATGTGACAGGAAGGATGAATCCCTTGAATGCAATATTGATGCAAACAGTTTGGATTCTAGTAAGTAATAAAAATAAAACATTCATGTTTATCTGCAATTAATCAATTATTATGAAATGAATTATTAAATAAGTTAATTAAATCATTAAAACTAATAAAAATTGATGCATTGGTAATTGTTAAATTAGAATTCCAAAGTGAATTTTATTTAAGTAAAGCAAATAAAATAAATTAATCTATCTATTATTTGTAAATCTTATAAAATATATATTAAAAGTGTTACTAATGTTTGATTACAGTGATTAATCATATTGAGTGGTTAAAATCAAACTTAGAACCAGCTGACGAAGTGAAATTTCGATGGAAACAATCTTTCCATGAAAGGAGGCGGATTTTGAATAACATAAATTCAATAGTTGAATATACAGACTCTTTTCCTATTTTATCTACTCAGGAAGGGAAAGAATTGGTATATTTCAGCCTGAAATTATAATGATAATTGAGATAATTATTGTATTCAATGTTGTGGAAGTGTTAAATTCATCCATGGTTTCAACCAACAACCAACAAGTTTCAAATTGAACTTGGCTTGTTACCACAGCCTATTCCTAAATCAGCTACAACTTTCTTATTTTAAAATTCCAAATTTTATTGTTTAAATCAAAATTAATTCTTATTTGGTAAAATATTGCAAAAGTCCATATTTAGTCATATAATTCATAAAATAATTATAATTATCATTATAATTTTCTCAATGTTAATTTGAATAACGCTTTAGCTGCAAGCTGATTTTCAACAACTACATCCAAATAAGGAAAATAATTTGTTTCTTCGCTGGGACAGTATAAAACATGTTTTAGTTTCAGAATTGAATAAAATCAAGTTGTGTGTCGACGAAAAAAGTCTGCTGACTTATATAGAAACTTTGGAAAAAGGTTTGCAAAAAATGCCAAGAATATAAAGCTTATTTTATCTTTTGAAATAATTATTACAAAATAGAAAAGATACTTTTATATAACATTATTTATATTTAAGTATAAAAAAAAACTTAATTTGTATATTACAGATCAACAAGATAGTATCATTTTTTACTTATTCCCTCATCTTTTGACATCTTCTGGCGGAGGCAAAAGGAAAAAAAGTGGTGATAATAAGGTCATAAAAATAAGTCTGAAAGAACGAAGGGATGCATTTGTTATCCACCTGCTGGTATATTTTGAATAATATGATATATCAATATTTTATCAAATTATATTTGTTCTTTTATATTTTGAATTCATTATCTAAATATATAAATTATAATATAATGAGAATTTATCCACACAATTAATTAATTTTAAATAATTTTATAGAATGCTACGGAAATTGAAACAGCGATAGATACTAGGAATACTGAACTTCGAAAAACTACCAAGAAAACATTTCAGCAAACAGTATTTCTAGTAGGTCCGATTATCAAGATAGAACAAACATTCGTTGTGGTCAATGGAATAATTTACATCTGCAAGACTTGCCTAGAAGCTTTCGATTTGGCTTTTAAAATTTTGTATGCTTTGAACGTCGAATATCCATGCGATGCACACAGTTTGTGGCATTTTTTACAACTAGCTGGATATTCCATTTCCGACTTAATGGATATTCCATTTTATAATGGATAAATTATAAAATTAATTTTATTGTAACCAGCTTTAGTATCAATAAAAACACTCATGAAGTTCTACAAATTTTAATTAAAGATTATCTATCAACGTTAGTTAAATTATTCCCATCTAAATTTAAACCCAAACATCATTTTCTA
>JABFQB010000031.1:0-16014 GCA_022817105.1 Pseudanteris insignis
GCAGTTAGTTTTGAAATGTGCTCAACATTAACGTTTTCATAAGCAGCAGATTCAACTTTTGAGATAGATCCAGCCATGTCTTCTTCTCCTTTCATTAACGCAGTGAATTTTGCTTTATTAACTTCAAGATTAATATTTTTTACTATGTGTTGTTTGGTGCCAGGGATAATAATAGTATTTTCATAATGATGGTCTTGCTTTTGATTATCTTTAGATGTTTTAGGAGGACGTGGGGCTGACAAAGGTGGTGGCACTGGTGGTACATTGGAAGAAGATTGCTGCTGATGAAGCGCAGCTGATGTAGCTTGTATATTTTGAGGTGATTGTCGAGCAGGATTCCATTTTTCTGATAAATTTGAAGGCGTTCTGTGAGATCTTGCATTTTGACTTCTACTAGCCATCAAAGAACCTGGAGAAGGCGATGATGCTCTGTGCAGCATGTCATATCTTGCTTCCATATTAACTATAATTGTAATAAAACAAAACAAAATTTCAAAACGATTTCACGCAAAAAGTTGATCTATCAAAATCAAAGTGTTTTTAATTATAACGGAACTTAACTATTTAAATTTAAAGAAACAGTATTAAATTAAATAAAATAAATACCTTTATTATTATGATGATTATCATTAGAAGACAGAATTATTGTGACTGAAGATGGTGGAGGTGGCGGAGGAGGAGGAGGTGAAGGAGCATTTTCACTAGCTACTGTCAAATGTCTGCCATTTCTTAGATGACTACTTGGCGTAGGTGATGGTGAAGAACGTCTTGGAGGTAGAGGTGGACTTGGCACTATTTTTCGAGGAATTATCGGAGAATTCGGTGGACTAGAATCTTCTTCTTCATCCGTATCATTCGATAATGAGCCACAATTTCCATTTATTAATTCCATTATCACCTAAAACACGTTTGACAAGGTCATATTGTTTTTATATTTTCCAAATTTTAAATGGCGTTGTTAAAAATTACCCTTTTTTTATTAACTTAACATGATTTGAAATATAGTTGAAATAACAACTAATGTTAGATTTTGATCCTATTATTAATAATAACTAAGCAATTATATAAAAAAATAAACCATGAAAATCTTCTTATTGTATGTTTAATATTTATATTCAAATTTAAAGAAATTTCATGAATTTGATTATCTTTTATCTAAAAATTTTATATATAATATAAATATTTTATATTATCATTTCCCTAAAATTAAGAAAAAATTATGCACAAAAATTGTATTTGCAAACTGTAAATACATTAAATTTAAAAAAGCACACATGAAGCACAGAGCCAAAATGCAATAATAACTTACCTCATCAGAAGATTTGATATGTGCCGATTGTACATTGTTCATTAGTCGTTTCATGCAGCGGGCAGAGCATTGGTTCAATATATAACATGTAATGGTAAATAAAAAATAAATTGTTCATGCGTACAATCAAATAATAATCAGTTTCGATTTGCAAAAGATCTATTTGTGATGGTTTCAATCCCAATAATTAATTGCGATCAAAAGTGAAAAAGTATGCAGTGTCAAACTAATCAATAGCAGCAAATCATATTTAGAAGGGATTCGGATGTGATATTATGGAAGTGCAAGGTTAATATAAGTCTTTGCAATGTAATGTATCGTTTTATTGAGGAAGTTGTTTATCTTTAAAGGTCGAATATTTTACAAGTTATAAAACGTAGTCTATAATTATGCTTTCTACATATAACTCAAATGGACATGAAAAAACTCAAAAGCCATGCCGCTTCTTACACAAATAACTTAAGATTAAATGAATTTTCATCTTCTAATAGCATATATTGCACATATAGTTTCAAACAACATTCGTTGTTTTACAAGGATCTAAAGAATAACGTTCAGATGCGCTTGAAGGTATAGTTCGAATTAATTATAAAACAAAATATAATAAATTATATGAATTACCGTTTAACTCATGGAAGACAACGAATTTTGTTAAAGTCTATAAATAAATTTTTAATAATAATTTATTTAGTTTAAATCACGTGCAATAAATGGATACTTCGAATATCGAGTTAGAAATCATGGCAAATGCATGAATTAATATTAATATTTTTTCAATGACAACAATCGAAACGAGTTTGTTGTTTTTATTTGTGTGATAAGTTTGGCGTGGCTTTTAGTCGCGTTTATTAATAATCTTAAAAATCTTTTGAACGTTCTTTTCAACGTTTAACGTTCTAAAAGATATTCTAATTTTTTTTAGAAATTTGTTTACGGCGTACATATATAGAGAATTTATTTTGTTCAACTATTCAATTATACAATTCATAAATAATGAATATCGTATTTGACTGTTTTAATTTTGGATTAATTAGTTTAAATTTTTCGTATAATAGATAAAATGTTTCCAAACTTTCATAGTCAAATTAAGTATTTATAATCTGTATTTGAAGTTCTTGAAAAAAAGTACTCAATGCAATTGATGCAACTTTTTCTAATTAATACAGTGATTAATACGTCACAAATTGATTTCAAATTAATTTCAAATTGATCGAGCTGAATCTTACAAACGATTCGATTAAAATACTTTCTCATGATGAATTTGAAGAAAAAAGATAAAAAATCTAGAAACAAATTCTAAATATATGAACACACGCTTCACGCATACCTCATAATTCACGATTTAATCTAGCTATAAATAACACGTAGAATTTTTCATAAAATTTATAATTTCAATGTATAAATTTAAAATCACGATGAAAAGAAACAAATTTGATTATAAATGTTTAATCACTTATTTTTGCTTCCTCATAAAATAAATATACAGTCGTCATTTATCATCCTAGATAGTATTTAAAAATATACTTTAAAAATAAATTGTATGTACACGATTAAATATACAATTCTAATATGACATAATGCAAATTCAAGCGAATAAAATTATCAAGAGATTACCTTCTTTAGTTAATTAAATTTATGCAATTACTCGATAAAACATATGTTTCTAGTATTTAGTAATATAAAGAAAGTAATTATTGTAAAAATATCAAACAATTTTTTTATTGATTATAAGTTTAGTTTTTTCGAAAAGTCCTAGCTTCAAAAACTAGGCTAAAATTACTAAGAGCGAAATTCTTTGTGCAATATTGTAATGATTCTTAATCATTTTATATGAAATACTTGTTTACATATTTTGAAATGAAGGCAATCCTCGATCATATGTTTAAAAAGTTTCAAATTAATTTTAAGCTTAAATTATTATCCTACAACAATTGTATAGTACACGCACTTTCATTTCGATATACATTTCCAATATTTTGTACGCCAGTAACAATGAGCTTTACAATTAAATGCATAAGGAAATGTTTAATGACAAAACAAAATGAAAAAAATCATTAAATTGTAATTTTTAAATTAATAAAAAAATATGTTGTATTCTTAAAAAAGTTAAAAAAAACAATCTTGGCCAGATGGCTGATTCATAAGTATAAAGTTAAAAAAGTATATACTCAACGATTTTGATCTCTTTCAGGACATCACAATAAATTAAGTAGTTAAGGTTAATTTTTTTATCATAATTAATAATACCGTTTTCTATTTAATGTAAAATTTACAATTTATTGTAAAATTAAACTTTAGATGATTTAATTATATGGCAATGAATCAGGTTGTGCGAGGAATCAATTTGGTTGAATGTCTTTAAATTTAGATAAAAATGACACTCTTATTCATAAAATCTATCATTCCATTTAGCAAATAAAATAAATTTTCTAACAATTTTTATATTAGATTACTGCAAATGTTATGACCAAATAATTGCATTCATTTTATTTTGTCTAGCAAA
The DNA here is from genome assembly GCA_022817105.1 of Pseudanteris insignis. Taxonomy (NCBI): domain Eukaryota; kingdom Metazoa; phylum Arthropoda; class Insecta; order Hymenoptera; family Scelionidae; genus Pseudanteris; species Pseudanteris insignis. The sequence continues at coordinate 3,813 of JABFQB010000031.1, forward strand.
CTTTTATATTTTTGATAAATATATATTATGTAAAAGTATAAAATTAAACGCGAGATCCCATTGTTATTTTATCAAAATCATATTTAAAATATCAATTATCAATTTGTATGTCAATCCTGAATTTGTATATAAATAAGATAGTGAAACTACTAATTTTGTAACTTTTAATTGCGTTATTGAATCCTATAGTGTATATAACAATTTGTTTGTTTTGCAATTTGCCAAGAAAAATAATGATAATTAGCATCAGAACAAACAGAAATGTAACTTTAATGAGAAATTATCAACAATTTCATACCGACTTATAATTTATAATATCCATATTATTTCAATTAAGTTAATTTCAACATATGTTAAGAAGAAATATATTTGATATAATTTTGCTATAATAAAAAGTAAATTTAATAAAAAACTGACCTCATTATAAAATATTATCAAAATATTAACTTTTTTGTACCATTGTAACGATTAGCTATTATTTAGTTTATTTAATTTTTTTTTTTCTATTCACTACCTTAAATATATATTTTTTTATATTACTTCAGGTGCATTGATATCTGTTAATATACATTTTTATAAAATCAAAGTTACATTTATTTCATGACGAATTCGATTTGACATTCAAAAAGATGTAATTAAAAGATTTTTATTTTTGATAATCCAATTTGCAAGAAAAATATGTTAGTTTAACATTTTTAATCAGTCATTTCATTAGCAATGATTCAACTCAAATCACATGCATTTAAAGAAAATATTAACTATGGTACCAAAAAAAATTTTTTTGCAGCAACATGTATTTAAATGTTGAATACATCGGATAAGTAATCAAGGAAAGATAATTTTTACATATTTAGTCAAAGTGGAAAATTTTTGAAAAAAATTGTATGTGTTTTTACGATTCAATTCTCTTTTCTTTCGCTTACCTCATTAATGTAATCATAAATATAGAATAAATTGTTCAACAATGTTAATTTCGTCGTGATTAAAACAAATTATGTTATGCTGTTTCTCTATCTTTAAATATAAATAAAATAGTAAAAATGGATGCGAATTTACGTTTTTTGTTAATATGATTTTTCATTCGATCTAGTATTTTCTTAAAATATTTTGATTGATTTAAAATACTTGGACGATTTAAAATCGTACATAATATATATAATCAGCGAATATATATATATATTTGCTTTAAGAATTGCGATTGTGGTGATGAAGTTGCATGTATTTATCAAAAACGAGACACACAGCATGTGAAACCGTAATCATGGTACATAGGACACATTTCTTATGCAAACATTATAAAATAAAATAAATAAAGAGGGTCGACCAAAAATGTTAAAAATGGTTGTTAGCCCTAGTCGGATACCTCGGTGTCGGGATCAAGATCCCGCGTAGGCGTGGAGGCATTGCTTGCTGATGCGGATTGCGCACCAGATCGATGCGTCCTGCGAGGATCAAACGGATCAACAACTATCTGCTCAGTCCCTTTTATTTCCGCTCGGCAGAATGGACACCCTTGTCCTTCAGAGTCCTGTAAATAAATACCATTGTATTATTATTGTTTTAGAATAATTAATCAATAATAATTTTAAGATTTTGATACAAAGCAAAGTGTTTAATTTTGTCAAGTTGTAATATTAGTCAACTTGTTTTGACATTAAACTTCAAGTTTATGCCTTAATAGAAATTTAATTGAACATAATTTTACTTTAATTTTCAAATAATTTTAAAAATGTATGATTATATAACAAGAAATATAATTTTCAGAAAATATTTAATATAATAATTTTTATATATTTTATAATATTACATTTTTATTCATCGGCCAATACTTTTAACACCTGTGACAAAAAAAAACAGAATTGAACTAATGTACTTTGTATACAAAAATACAAGAAATAATACATCCTCGAACTATATTGTACAGTTATTTATAGTACAGAGTTAAGGTCTTTGCTTAAGTACCTAGGAAACAATCAATCGCCGTAAATTAATTAATGATTGTTATCGATTTATTTTTAATCATTTTTCTGCTGCTTTCATTATATTTTTCTCATCTTTACAAAAGAAAAATTATACAAGTAAAATACTTATCGCATAAGTAAATATGATAATAATCAAACGAATTTTACAAAAAATTCTTTTAAATTAAAATTGATTTACAAAGTATTTTACTCTACAATCAAATGCAAAAACTTAATCTAGTGTCCAAATCCAATGATATGATTTAAAATTTACCTGCCAAGATGTCAGACAAGGTGTGCATAACAAATGACCACATGGCTCTATTCTTACATCTTTATCATGCTCTGCACATATTTTGCACAATTGAAACGTACTTCCCATTTCACAATATAATTCATATTGTTCTGCAGTTACTTTAATGTGCTCTTCAGGAGTTGGTTGAACAGCCCAAGTTAAATCAGGGTTAACGTTTCTGCCATCAGGATACAAATAGCTGCACAAAATAAGATTTGTTGACATAGGATAAAATAAAAAAAAACTGATAACATTTAACACTCTTGAAATGTAGTATATACATGATTAAGGTATAATGTATTTTCTTTAAAATATTTATTAAATATAAAATCATTGAATGTGTTACTGAAAAATTATTTGAGTTCAAATACATACAAGCCTTCCCGATAACCATCAAGCAGTGCTTGGCAAAGACTTTTATTGTGCGGAATAGTTTGCAGAATATCACCATCTGATGTAACATAGCCAATAGCCCATTGCCCTAGCCTAGTACAACTCAATCGAAAAACATAGCTTCCAGGTTTGGCAATACAGTACTTTTGTAAACGAGCTTTCACTTCATCATAAGTTAAAAAAGCTACATAACCAGGATGAGTTACTGCTAAAATCTTCCAATTGCGCAATAACGTTGACCATGGTTGAAACAGTCTGGAAAATATTTTAATTTTTTACCATTATAATTTATAATAGGATTTTGTTTTAAACATTTTCATTTTTTTTAATAACATTTAATTTAGTAATATTATAGACATTTCATATACCATACAAATTAACTTCAATATTTATATTGAATATTTTGTAATTTACAAAAAAAATATTATATAATTTCTGAATTTTCTGAAATAAATTATAATATTAAAAATATAATTTAATTATAAAAATCAGTAGACTATTTTACCTTGTAAAAACATCAAATTCAAAGTTTGAAATATAACCATTACATGTAAGGTCTATAGTAGATTTTAGAGCCATTGCTTGTAGTCCAGAACTAATGGGATGAACTTGATTCAGTTCATGTCTAAATACTTTCCACTGTACTAAAGTGCTGAAAAGATAAATATTGGATACATTAAACAACTGCAGAATTCCCATGATAAAATTAAATAAAAATGAGTTGTTTTTAATTGAATGCCTTAACATAAACCTTCTTAGTATATTTAAAATAGAAAAGTTTATTTTTATGTTTCTCTATTATAATTTGTTTTTAAATATTACAATAAAATGTTTATCAGAAAATATAATCATTTAATTTTAGTTGGTAGTTTTACAATATTTTATTAATAACAAAATTTCTATAAATTTTAAGTCTTTTTTGTATTGTTAGAATTTATTTAATCACATAAAAAATATATTAAATATATATTGAATATTAAATTGTTTATACAAAAAAAAGTTACGTAATTTTCGTTAACATTAAAAAAATTATATTTTTATATTTAATTAACACTTATATCAATATTTATGACAGTATTTTAGAATATATTGTTTATTATTCTTTGATAATAATGTACTTAGAACAAAACATGTATTTAAAATTGATTAATAAATCCATATCTTTTATAAGGCAGTATTAATCATGGTTTGTTAATAATTAATGTCACATTATACATGAAAAATCTGAGTCTATAGTTTCTGACATATTTATGAACTTGTGTACGTGCGCATAGTCTCCTTGGTTTAGACGGCTCTAGATGGGGCCAGTCGACTATGAAGCGATCGAACTTTAAAGCACGCATACTATCATGCTATTATATACATAGAATATACTATACGTAATATAAACGTACCACCATTCCTATCCACACATTCGAAGTGTACGAATGTAGCGTATTCTCATACCTGTAATCCTATATAGTTAGAGTGTATGTGTTATGTGTACAGTCACAGTTAGACTTGCAACTAGCACCGTAGCAGTTGAACTTGTAACTCTTACATCGTTCTGAATAAAGCGTGTACAGAAATAATCAGATTACAAAATTTTGTTACAGTAAGTACCATGTCCATTTTATCTAATGAAAAATAAAAAGTACTAGTTTATAACTACGCACTGTCACATTAGCAATAAAAAATCACTCTAACCTTTCTTTATTATCTAAATTCTGAAACGAAGACGAATGACTTGCGTTTCGTTTTTTCTATTATTCATTAAAATCATAGTGCTTTTATATGTGGCTTATGCGTCATTGATTATCAAATATTACCCAATAGTGGCAATTTATTAATTTTCCGCTGACTTTTTGTAATAAGATTAGCAAACCATAAATATTAAAAATTAAAAGAAAATGCTATAGTGTTGCTACAAATAAAATGAAATACTAATCATATTGCATATAAATTGTTTATTTGTTTTAATAAAAAGTATTCATTACTCACTAATATCCATGAATGGAAATAAAAACCGGTTTCAAATACTGCAAAACTATTTAGTAATCCGTAATATGATGAATGAACATTTATCATTTTCAAAATATTATAAAGTAAATTCTAAACATATATAATTTTAAATTTCAAAAAGTACACATTAAAAAATTTAAAATATAATTTAAAATAAGTAAAGGTAAGTAACTTCATTTTTAGGTACTAGACAACTTAGTTCAAAATATAAAATAATATTAAAGATTTAGAGCATAATTATATAATGCGAATATAATTTATTAAACAACTTTAAAACAAAGATTGCATTGTATCAACTTACAATGACTAGATGTTACACATAACTCAGATTTATAAATATTAATATAAATCTTCCCATGAAATTTTAATAATAGCAGTTGAATAAATTATTTTTATGTTTATCAATCAATTTCCAAATACTTGATACAACAATTTTCAGAGTCAAAGCAATGTATATCAGACCAACTTTGTTTCCAATAGGACTTCAAATCTTACGAAGTTTTTCAGGCACGTACATTTTTATAGTCTCCCAATTTTGAAAATGTGTGCAATGTCTTCTGCATTTTTGTTTTTGCATGCATTTTTAAATTGTAGCTGTAAAATATATGTAATACCTCGAAATATGTTATTTTTTTTCGAGTTATAGAACAAATAACAATATGCGAACAAAAATTTAATTTTAATATCTGTAAAAATAAAATTCAAGTGATTCTGATGCTTTATCCAATTTTCATTCTTTTTTTAATTTTATATCTTTTTTTATTTTTATTTTTTAGATAATTACTAACATTCTGCATTCTTAAAAAACTCTAAACTTGTAAATCGCATATAAAAAACATTTCTTCCTCAGTCTTCTTTTTTAATATCTTGTATTAAAGTTATCGTAAAATGTTATTTTTTGCTGCTGCCAATTAACAGTTGAGTATTTTTATCACATAAAAAGCATTTTGTTTATTGTGGCTCATTTCACGAATTTTAACTATATGATTAATTGTGAAATACCATGTGAGTAATGTATTAATTTATGAATTAAACCGATTGGGGAGTTTCTGGTAAACAAAAAAAATATGTAATAATAATTCATTCTAATAAAGCAATACTACGTCAATCAAGAATATATTTATGAATAAGGGTTTATACTTTATAATTCATTGAAATTAATTATGTGAAAAATGAATAATAGATTTAAGATATAAATAAATTGTAATTTTATTCATTATATGTGAATATAATGTAATAAAAAAAATATAAACACACTCATATACATTTTCCACATTCTAATTTTTTGTGAACCTTAATTTCAATATGTTTTTTATAGATTTATGAATCATCAAGTAAATTGTCCATACAATAATTCTTTTGATTTGACGGATAATGTGATTTTTAATCATAATGCTTTAGTAACATCTATAACTATAATGTTTTCTAGTCAGAAAAATATGATAATTTAGCACATTTCATAAAAATATTCCAATACTTTACAAACAAAATCATTATCTAATGTAATATTTTTTTTCTAGTCATGAGTGGAAATCAAGACTACAATTCTGCTACCTCGGTATATGATTTTACTGCTAAATCCATTAAAGGAGAAGAAATACCATTGTCCAAGTAAGTCTGACTCGCGCTTTTATTTTTGTAACAAAATTTATTCATACAAAATTTAACTTTATAAATATAATTTTTTTCTATAATTTTAAATTGATAAAATACAAATCATTTTTTATGTTCAGTTTTATAGCCATAAATGCAATCAATACAAAATTGCAAAATAATATTAAAATATTTGAAAAAAAATTAAAAATAGTTAACCTTAAGAAAAGTATATTAGTATTAAAATAAAAAATAAATTTGATAAAAGTGTACTAATTTATTATTTTACAATTAATTACAGCTACAAAGGAAATGTTCTTTTGATAGTTAATGTGGCTTCTAAATGTGGTTTGACAGAAACTAATTACAAGGAATTAAATGAAATATACGACAGTTACGAATCAAAAGGTATTTGTTTAAATCATATTTCCATTAAATACTAATCTTAAAAATACAAAACATATTTAAAGAACTTATAAAAATTGATATTAGCAAATTTCAATAAATAATACTTTCGTATAATATTTTCAGGTTTACGCATATTAGCTTTTCCTTGCAATCAGTTCAATAAACAAGAACCAGGTGGAAGTGATGAAATATGCAGTTTTACTGAACGGAAGAAGGTAAGATCACAATTTTACTAACTTCTATCAAGTAATCAACATAATCAACTTTTACATAATTTTTAGGTCAAATTTGACTTGTTCGAGAAAATTGACGTCAATGGCGATAACACTCATCCTTTATGGAAGTACTTGAAAAAAGAACAAGGTTCCCTTTTCGGTAACTTCATCAAATGGAATTTCACCAAATTTATTGTCGATAGAAATGGAAAAGTTGTAGAAAGACATGCTCCTACAGTTAATCCAAGCAAATTGAAGAGTAATATTGAACGTCTGTTAGAAAAAACTGATGATGAATAAAAAAAGAATTATTTTGAAGTTTTTTTCATTCAAAAACAAAATTACAACCTGTTTTACACATTTTTACATGTAATTTTAAAAAAGATTGTCAACAGCAAACATAAGTATATTTGTATATCATAATGTTCTAATATTTCTTAGGTTTGATATGTAATTTTTTCTTATCTGTTGAAAAAAAAACAAAATATAGTCAAGTTGTAATTGATACTGTGTAAATATTTTTTCAACATATTCCTTTATTTAATTAATAATTTACTGGAGAAAATGTAATATTAAGACAATTATTTTATAAAAGGTATATAATATATTAGGATAATATCATAAATAGATAGCAATTTACAACTTTTTTATATTTGGAAAAAATTTAGTATTTCATAAACAAAAAATAATGACCATTTTTGAAAACATCTAAGAAAATAAGTATTAATTTACTCTTAAACTAGACATCTTAATTCAAATTTTAATATAGCAGTCTAGTTTATAAAATTATTGTAATAAAGAATTAAAATCATTTAATTATTTCATCATCATCATAAAAATCAATATGAATTTTAAAAATTACTCAGCATCTACTCATGCAATCATATGTAATTATGATTATACAAAATACTGTAAAAAAGTATTTTTAGTGTTTCATTGTTTCACAAGCTCATATACAGATAACATTATACCATAAGAATTGTATATCTGTAAAATGAATTTTTTAATTTTTTTAGACAGCACTAAAAATGTAATAATAATTATTAACTAATAGAAAAAAGATTTTTTTATATTATAAATTTATATAACATTAAATATATGATAGGAAATTTTAAATAGTTCTACAAATAAAAAGAATAACCACTATAAATAGAAAAATAAAATATATAATATTTATAACAATAGTTAGTACATAAATCTACAGGTTAGTTGTTTAATACACCTTAATCATAATGTCACATCCCTTTCCTTCCGTTTTAGTTCATATACGGATGTAAGCTTAACTAAGTAGCAAGTTAGAAGGGAGGGATATTTTGTCAATGAACTAGGATACATAAAAGTGTTGAAAACTTCAGCTCAAATTTTTTAAGTAGTCAATAAATATTAAATTATCAAAATTCATTTTTCTTATCTAATGTTGAAAACTTTCATTTATTTAAGGAAATTTTAAATCTATTTTAATAATTCTCTCTATATTTTTTTTATGTTTTATCAATTATTACAAAATACTGTCATTTGGATTTTTTAAATTTTTTAACTTGATTTTTTAGAGGTTGCTTATGTTAAAAAGACAACATTTAAAAAATTTCAAGATGGATTCCATAAAAATTAGCAGGTATTGAGTTATTATTAACTAACAGATAATTGTTTGATTTATGATTACAATTTTGCAAACAAAATTAGGATATTAGTATTAAAAAAAATTAGACATTCAATTATAATATACAAGAAGACATGTACAACACAAGTAACAAATTCCTTTATCTAGATAAAAATGAAAAAAAAACATCTTGTGAAATTAATTTTAAATAAATTTATATTTATATTAAATAAAGACTAAAATTTGTTTTTATTAGTGTATATTAATAATTAGTTCTTAAAAACGTTGTTACCTTTAATATATCTAGAAACATGAAGACAATGTAGAATGGTATAATTTTTTTTAGGATTTAAAAACTTATTATTCAGATGCATGAATTTTGTGCACTGATGTTCAAATTTTGTTAAAGATTTTCATTGAATTTACAGATATTTGTATAATTGTACAAGTTTCATTATGCCATTTTATTTAAAAGTCACTTAAGAAATAATTTACTTGATTCATTATTTTTCTTTTGTAATGACTTAATTTTATGTTTAGTTCAGCTTTTAAACAGCAATTTTTATAATAAAACAGAAATAGTAAACTTACCTATTTCCAAATCTTTCTTTCCAAAATTCAGCTGCATCTGGTTTAGTAATGCGGAATTGGTCTCCTGCGAATACACCATTTGGAAAAATTGCTTTCAACTCTGAAAGCATATGACTGAATACAAGACTAAGTTTTGTGAGGTTTCTTCGGTAATGAGACGTTTCATCAAACATCTTCTCCTTGCCCTCTTTGAACAGTTTGATTGCTTGCTTACACTTGCGCATTAGATTGTTGATGAAAACACAAAAGTGTTCATTACTATGTAACATATGCATTCGGTCTTCGTATTTTCCATATATTAATCTCAATCGTTGATAAGTGTCTGGTAAAATATCCAAGATAAAGGGTGGGGAATTTTTCAAGTTCATTCGCTGATGTTGACACAATTTTACAACTTTATCCATTAACTTCCATGTTTTATCCAACATCCGTTTATCAGTCGACAGTTTAGGAGGTGTCATAGCATCAGCAAAACGTCCTTGCAACTACAAATATATTACTCAAATTATTATAATAGATAAAATACAGTATTAGTAGAATAAATGAATATTTTTCATGATCAGTTAAACATTGTTAATTATAGATTTCACTTTAAAATTAATTCTTTAACTCGTTGATATAAAACGGAACTATAATCAAGAGTAAAATTTTAAAGTTACACTAATGAAAAATTAAAAATTAAATCAAGATTCAGTATTTTAATATGTTTTTAGAGTTAAAAAACATAAAATTGTATTAATATATAAAATTTCAAGTAATAGAGAAAAACAGTAGGAAAAAATGTAATTACATTGAATTATTTTAACCAAAACTAAGATTTCTTTGAGTTAATAGCATATTGAAAACGGGAAATATTTGTTGCTGGTAGTACTTCATAGGTTAGTTACAAATTATTTATTATATGTTTTTAAAGTTATTTCTGTAACATCAATCTTATAATAAAATATAATTATTAAGATTCACATAATTCTAAGAATACATTACAGCTTCAATTAATGTAAAATGTAGGTGATACTAATAAAGTAGAATTATTAAAATATTCAATAGATGTCAAATGGTTAGAAAAAATGTCAAATGGTAAAACGTGTTGACATAATGGTATGAAAACATTTCAAACAAATTTAATCTAATAAGTATATATACTCATCAGAATTTATACAACAAATGTAAAATGATTTTACAGATTTGGTTAAAATGGTATAGTAGAGATAATTATTAGCCCTTCAAATTGAGTATATTTAATAAAACTGGATGATGACATAAGAGATAATTTCAAGTGAACATTTAATGAGTTTGTGAAGAGAATGACAATGGACCTTTTGAAAGATTGAACTGATGTGCACAGTTCTGCTAGTGCTGCGACTGCTGTGCCCTGATGACGACATCTTGATGTAAGTCTGGCGCCGGTAACGATCTCCAGGTGAAATATTTATTTTGACTACGAGTTGGGAAATTATTTCCGAAGCAATTTAGCAATGGGCAACAAATCTGGCGCAAAAATAAGCGTGTGGGTGGCAACCACGCTTATTAAGCAGGTCGCGCGCGCGTATTCAGTGGCCATTTATTAGGGCATCTCGTCGTGGCACCGAGCTAGAACACTAATGAATCTGATGGGCTGGATGCCCAGGGCCCTGCACGGGGTTCATCCGAATCGCCCCAGGACGACGCCCAGCTTGTTTTTTATCTCTGATGTCCAAAACTTAACAATAACAGGCGCCACAATCTCAATTGAGATATTGAGATACGTGTGATTTGCTTGCAGTAGATTGCTAGATGGTCCTACGTACAAAACTCGCTTGGCCGTCGAACAAATAATGTCGTACGGTCGTAAGCGCGTGATACCGAACTTTAATTCACCTTCATTGCGACTTTTACATCTGACCAACGAAAACTATATACCGATTACCGACGTACAAATTAATCACTGTCCATCGCTGTCTACAACTCGGTCTGGCCAAGGCTTAAGATGCAGGGTGCAGACAGTTACCACGCGTGCGCAACCCGCGCTTCCACAAATGTACGATCGGTATTGAATTCGATGATGCTTAGTTGTTTTTCAATATACTGTAATTTTTATCATTTTTTTATACATTTTACTAGAAAAAAATTATATTTCTTAAACTACAATATTATTTGTTACCTATTATCACTATAACTTAACACTGTTAAAACGAATTTAAAATCGGAAAAAGATTGATTTCAGTATAAGTTATTAAAAGTTAATCCATTAAAAATCAACAGATATTGGATTAAGATATTTCACATGAATTTTATAAATATATGAAATAAAACCAATTACCTCATTCTAAAACATTTTTTATTATAGAATATATCATCATGAAAAACATTTTACATTACAAATTATTTATATATAATTGTATTATGTTAAATTAATTAACCACATTTGTGTGAAATTTTATTTTAAACTTTTGTAGATACAAATAGTTTCCTTGAATTTCAATATAATTAATGTTTCCTATTTACACATTTTTATATTATTTAAATTAATTTATTAAATTTAATGTTAATATTAATGCATGAATATTATTATTTGATATGCATAATGGTAGATCAACAAAGAATTCGTAGCCGATATACGAAAAATTTTGATTTCAATTATATATATATTACACGGTTTCCATTTTTCAATAGTATCATAAAAATAAGTCCATATTCGTTATTATCAAATTTGAATGAAATTTTCTCGTTTGATAACTATTTTAAGCATGTTTGAAACTTAAAATAATAATAAATTTTTGTTTGAATATCCAAAGTAAAATTTTTTCATTTTATAAGGTGTAAAACATGATATTAACAGGTCAGAGGCAAGACAAAGACAGCTCTCCCTCATAATATTACTATCTTTGTCACCAGCGACCACAATTTTTAATACTGCACGAGCAGTGTTCTTAAAACTACATATGATATCGAGTAAGAAGTTATGTACCATTGAGAAGGTTTAGGCGAATCGCAGACGATTAGACCCTCAGAAAAATATTTGGTTGTGACAACATAAATAATTTTGTTGTGAAATTTTTTCTATAAGAAAAAAAAAAAATTTGGTTTGTCCAACAAAAACATGTGAACTATATTGTAATAATATACATATATAAAATTGTATGTGTATTGATTAATATCAACATTT
>JABFQB010000032.1:0-15914 GCA_022817105.1 Pseudanteris insignis
GTCCCGAACGTTGATCGTCTCTCAAGCTCTTACAGCCACGTTTAAATTTAGCTTCCGAAAATTTCATTGTGGTAAATAATGGTGCAGAGTCCCTTAACACAGAATCCAACTCACCTTTGATTTGCCTAGGCGTATTGCCTTTGAAAAACAAATATTTAATGACAGCTCGATTTTGTCCATTTTCACAAAAGCACTCACATCAACTCACTCAAACGACTGTTATATAACAACTGCGAGTCCAAAATGGCTGAAACTTCGTTGAGTAACTTTCCACAGATGAACAACGAAATTCATTAGCTTTTATTTACGAGTGCTGCCATCTTCACGTTGAGGTCGGAAACTTTTCAGATTACCTTTGTATAAATGATATTTAACATCAAAATATAGCCTCTCTTAGCTTAAATCAATTGTTATAAAAATTGTAATATATAAAAGAATAATTGTGTTACCGCAAATTTTCGGGTACAAATTTTTTAAACTTTATTATTATTATTATTTGAACTTTTATTATTATTTGAAGCAATCATAAAATTCATTCCAATGAAAAATTTGGTTCAATCAACCTGATCGATGGACTATAAGATTGATATTTTGATAAATGTTAAACTACTGAACAAGCATCTTTCGTATTGATCTTACTTACAAAACTTTTAACGCTGACAAAATTATTTTTTACAATTTTCCCAATCATGCTAATATGACCCAATATTAATGATTTATCTTAAAAAAAAAAAAATAAAATGCTGAAAGTTTTACAATGTTAGGTTTGTAGCATTTACGAATTTAACAAGTATATTTTTGATATATTTTTAATATTGTCAATAAATATTTTGTTTAATTTAAAAAAATAATTTTCTTGGGCAAATAACAATAAAATAATTTTTTCAGCTCCACAAAATGTTGGTTATAATGACAAAATGGTTCTCGAGTTATAGAAGATTTATTTCTTGTATCAATCAAATTTTTTTTAAGAGTGTAATAATATCATTTATGTCAGCAATGCTATAATATATGTTTTTACTTTTATAGTTAAAGAAAAAAGCAAACATTTGAGTCAATACACTAGTATAATTAAAAATTTAAATATTCGATAAAATGAATATTGTATTTTTAAAAAAAAACTAGTACTTGTAACGAAAAGATGTTAATTAGATGTAAAATTCGATAAACGCGTCTTTATTACGATGCACGAATTTTTTGTTTTCTAAGTGGTATAAAATATCTTGACGTCGTACCTTGCCGAAATTCTGGATCGAACGCTTTGATTGGCAATCATCGCAAGTTTACCGCCATGTAATTGTACGAGAGTGTGCACCCTCAACTGTTTCCGCATACCGTCAATGATGCTTTGTTCGTCCTTGTTCGAAAATTGAAGAGCACAATATCCAGCTTGTTTGCCGTTTCGGCTATACATTCTCGGCATTACGGCAGCAGCCGTCGGCCCATCAATGGCGCTCCGTGCGACTCCCAAAGGTGCTAATACGTCATTTAACGGGTAGCTGTGATCGTGAAAAATGCTCCAAGCCCACTAATATCAACGTCAAATCGAATCATCGTTGGTTATGCTCTAGTTAAAAATCGCGTGCTTCAGTATTGCGATACCGACAGATTTCCGCGCGCTTTGCTTCTCGAATCTGTATTTTATTAAAAACTCGTTCAATCAGCGCTGCATCCAGATTAAACTTCAACTTTTAACCGTTATATTATTCCAACTATTGCGATAAAAGTATTATTCCAACAGTTAATATCTTTATTGATAAAAATTTATACTTCATATTAGATTCGTACTAAGTTATAACTTTTGATGGTTGGTTCACGTTTTTGGTTCACGGTACCAAGACGTATAATCATGTTTAAGCACGTGGTCCCGGCTGGCACTAGAAGAGCAATATTTTTTATTAGTACGTTCTTGCATCAAGTGAAACCACAGAGCAACCACGACCTATCCATTTTCACCTTGAAGCACCAAAAATACTTACCCCTAATCTGAGTTTTAGAATCGTTATTTAAATTAGGTAAATTTCGTCGTACATGTCAAGTGAAAAAATTTCTTTCGATTGCTGTTGGTTTGCTGACCCCCAATATATTTGAAACTATGGTTATAAATTTTACTAGACGTGCGTAATATAAACTTCCAAATGTTATCAATATAAATGAATCAAATTTTGTAAGATTTTTATCTGTGTATGTTTAGAAAAAAAAATTACGCGTTTCACTAGTTTCGAATATACTACTAGATATAGTAGCCCCGAGTTGATTCTCTATCCTAACTCTGTTTGTTCGATGTAATCAGAATCTAATGCGCGCTTACGAAGAGGTATCGCTCTGAAGCAATGTCAGAACAGTCTGTCCCGGACATGCGACTTGGGGCCGTATTTATACAGCTCGGCCCTATTGTCCTTCCCGGTTAGCCATAAATCCTACCATAAATCACTCAGAAATAATGTCACTTAAGGACAATAAAATTATAATAATTATTTTGCTATTCAATTGATTGAACTTATAATAAAATCAAATTACAATTTCTTTGGAAATTTTACTCAAATTTTTTTTTTTAATTATAATTAATATTATTTGGGGCATTTAAATTATTTATGTCGTTTTTATTGTTATTTTTATTTTCCAGAGCAAATTATTAATATGTCTTATATGGAAAAGCTCAACTATTTATTATTTTAGTTTAGTTTTGCATTTGCGAAAATCATATTAAAATGATGCAATATTTGAAAATTAGCATATGAAAAAACATATATTTTTATTGTACAAATTCTGATATAAATATTCATATCAGCATCGCAATTAATTATCATTTTTATTTATGTATTTATCCAAGAACGACAAAATAAATTAACAAACATTTCATAAGATCCTTTACGTCCTTTATATTTGTTTTAAATATGATAATTCAAAAATTGCTACATTTTTCATACTTTTATTTTTCATTGTTATATTATATTATTTTTTATAGTATGACTACATCGGATCTATATTGTAAAGAACAGTTACCATTAAAAATCAAAGTAATCGTACGACAAACAAAAACTTGTTACACTACTTTTTTATTTGTTACTAATTTTTTTTTTCAACCGATTGACGTGACTTTTTTATCGATTTCATGATTCATTTTTTGTATAATTTGTTATAAATTTCAATTTACACAATTTTTTTGCCCAAGCGTGTTTTCTATATAAATATGCAACAGTGTTTCATCTGTGACATAATAAGCTCACGATAAACCATATCTGATTTTTGTTTGTTTGTCCGTGCTGCATTGTAGCGTGTTACATCGTATGAACAAATTTTGCAGCGCCCAGGTACGTCAGCGATGTTTTTATATCATTGCGAAAATGCATGTCCCTTTTTCGAACGTAAATAATGATTATGAGTATTATTTTAGCGTATTGTTACTCATTTTTTTTATAAATGTTGTTGATAGTGCAATTAAAATATGTGTGATTTACTGCAGTGATTTTTGGATAAATAAATTAAGTTTCAATAAAATTACACATAAATTAAATATATTTATACAATAAACTACAATGTTTAAAAAAGGAATCATAAAACATTGCTCAAAATTATAGTCATATGATAAATATGTATTATAATTTCATATTTAAATAAAATAAATATGAAAAATATTTTCATTAATATGAACTTCCAAACATAATTATCATTGCATTAATTGGAATTCCACTTCATGTAAAAACAGTCCACTTGTCTTCAATGGATTATACCTATAAATAGACGATTTTCTACTTAATTGAGAGGATTTATTTTTAAACTTCGCATAAAATCCTCTAAATAATAGTACAATGAAAGTGAATAAAAATATTCTGTTAATAAGTAGATTTCTCAGTAGAAATATTTTTTAGGTTTGAGAAAAAGATTGCATCATTGAAGAAAAATAATATTGTGTTGAATACAATACATGTAGTAAAATGACAATCTGTATGATAACAAAAAAAAACTGTCACAGAATAGTGTCAGTTAACCTCAATTTTTGAAACACCAAATGGTATTTAATTACGATAAATTTTGATGTCCTCCGAAAAAAAAAGTATATTTTATTAAGGTGATTGTAATTATAAAACATTTTTACGGATAATAGTTTCTTATTGATATTAATAAACACAGGTGGCGCTTCATTTTATATTGCAAAGAATCTGTCAAAATATACTTATTGAAATTACTATTTCGGTATTATTCGTTATAATATGAAACTAATGCAATATCCCAGCCAATGTTTAGCCGACTTCACAGTCGTTACAACGTTGGCGTGATGTTGGCAGACGACGTTGCAAAAGACTTCCCACTTCGGATGCGAGGTTTCAACTCTCCACTCGGCAGTTTTTTTCAGACGGTTAATAAACTAAATTAAATGAATACGCACTAGCGCAGGTATTGCGTCGTATAAAGAAGTCAAATACGAAAAAAAAAAAAAAATCATAAATACATTTTCTTACGAAGTTTCTTTACAATTCGAACGACTTTGCCAATGTTTTAGCGACGCAGTTAGGACTGGATTTTTATGCTTGGCTATGTCTAATTTGAAATTAATCATATGTTTTACATGTCTGTTTATCATATGCGAATTCATACGATTTTTGTATTTAAATCAACGTAAGCACTTGATAATTTGGCCTGCTAAACAAATATTTGCAACGCACATGACTTTAATGCATGAAATGTAAAAAAAAAAAATGGACTCTACAGGAGTCGATCTTAGGAACTTCATAGTTACGAGGCAAGTGCCGTCACCACTGTGCTTCGAGAACTTAATTAGCACCTTACTATAGTACGTACTTTGACACATCAACATACACCGAGGAAAATTTCTCATTAAATTTTATTGTTTAAAACGTAAATTGAGGACATTAAAGTATTACAATTAATATTATTGTTTTTAAACGCAAGTTAAGGAAATAACCTCAGACACTGATTTTTAAAAACCGTTTAAAAATAGTAATTTTTTTCGAAACATGTTAATGTCCTCGAATTACGTTTAAAACAGTAAAATTTAATGAGAATTTTTTCTCAGTGTAATATCTATGTTACAGCAAAGTATTTTTGTTAATTACTATCTTTATTATTACATTGTGGACGTAAGTGAAAATCTCATAAAAAGTACTATCAAGAATAGTAACATTGTTTACCAAAATAGTGAGTCATCCTGAAATTCGAAATAATATCTTTATTTTTCGTAATTAATAATCATGAGATTTGCATTTACGTCCTCAAAGTACAACGAAAATAGTAATTTTCTCGATAATTTTTCTCTCAGTGTAAGAACTTCTAGTGATATCAGCTGAGAAATGGAATTTATTTAATTACACCAAATACTGCATATTTACTGCTCTATTTATTAATTAATTAATAAGAATTCAAATTTTATTTGAATTGGGATTTTAACATGTTTGAAAACAAGTATTGCGAAATCGTATATTTTATTGTTAATTAATTTTATGATATGTGATTCTAACATTTTTTATAAAAAATTTATATAATAATAAATTGAATTTTAATTCCTTCACCCTAAGCTACGCCTCCAGGTTAAATACCAATATTTTAATGAAAATGCAAGCATCAATTGAATAAAAACAACCAATATTAATCGTATAAAGAATCAAAAAATATTTATTTCGTTGTAAGTATTCAAGAATGTTTCATAATATAGTGATCACGTGATTCAATTATTTGAAAAATTCGAGTTCAGTGACAACATTAGATTTTTAGTAATAAATACTTTTTTATTCTATTTATTGTGACTAATTTTAAAAGAACTATTATCGATCAGTTTATTTATTCTTCTTGCTGCTGTTGGTGCGTGTAGAGTATCCTATCATCTGTCAAGGTCATTGGTTTTTAAAGAGTTACATCCGCAGCAGGACCTGATCTGGCGATCATTTATGGTGGAACGTCTGGGACTTGAAGTTGCCCTATATGGGCTATAAACGAGCTTGATTGCAGAAGATAATGCTGTTTATTTATACATCATTATCTTAGAATTTATCGTCAACATTACTCATATTATTTTTATTTATTTTAACATTATAACACAATATTAAGATTTAAAAAAATAAGTTCAATGTTTGTTTTAATTAAAAATTGCACGAAAATAATTGAATAAAAGTAAACGAATATTGCTTTATTTTAAACTTGAACATTAGTGATGTATATTTATACATATGATATTTGTATGAAATACGATTTTTACGAAAAATAGGATCTAATTTGTTAGGAATTAATCGACCGAATAAAAATGTAGTTTAAACTAAATATCATATTGCAAATGAATTGAGAATAAGACGTAGTTTGATTAAGTTGAAAATGTGATTATAAAACGACAAATTCATTGACAAACGATCGAATTGTGATAAAGTTATGTATACGCACACCCTATGCATGTTTTTCGCGACCACTGTGACTCGTGTTACGCGCCAATATAATACGCGCCGATAACTAGAAAAGGTAAAGCCGCACACATAAGTAAATGACGTATAAGTGTTTGGAACGCAGAACATGTATAGCAATGTTACGACGGAATTCGCCAGTAAATCAAGACCTGAAAATACTTGCGTATAATGATGCAGCGAATCGCGCTGATTGTTACGATCGGCAACATAGGTTATGTGCAACGGTACAACTTGAAGTTGAACGCCGTATGGCATGGCTGTTTACGTTTTTGTTACGGAACAGTATTATTTATGATGAAATTGGCTTCTGAGCCGAAGGATTCGCGGAAAGAAAAAGTGTCAATACCATTGAACGATTAATTGGGAACATAGTTGAGGAAGTGAAGCTGTGTTGTGTTATGGCACGAAGAGGAATGCCATGATAGTGAAGAGATCGATTTTAATTAAGTTAAGGTTATCTTCATAACGTGCTTTCAGTAATTAAACATTATTTTTGAGAATATTTTACTGTAACATAGTACTGCTTATAATTATTCAATATATAATTACTGTAATTTTAATATTCTTTGTAAAACAGTATGCACTAATCAGACTTTGTATGTGTAGTGTTTTATTACATTAGATATTGCGGATATTTCATTAGATGCACATTTGTTGGCCTCACCACTGGTGCTTTATAAGTAATTAAAATATTTCAACGTAGACATCACAATCGATTAATAAATTGAGGTTATTGAATTTTATAGGTAGTTTTAGACAAATTTATTTATTAAGTTTAATTGTGGAAATTTATGTTAGGATTATTTTTTATTTGAATAAATCAGTTATAAAAATACTTCATTAATGATTTACATCTATATTAAACTGTGACATTAAAAGAAATTATTATGATATTTGAAATCTTTTTTGTAATTTTGGAATGCAATTAATAAAAATATGAATTTCAGATTTTTGATTTAGAAATTGTGCACAATTTAATTTAAAATTAATAATTTTTATAACAAACTAACAATACTAATAAAAATTAGTAGTATAATATGTGTAAAATAGACATTTCATTTATGAAAGTTGTTTTTTTATAATTCATTTATATAAAAAATTAAAGTCCATATTAAATTCAAGTGAAATTAACTGATGTATTATAAATACTGGTATCGAATAAATGAATTTAAACAGAAAAGAAATAATGAAAAATACATATCTTTGTACACATCCAAAAGATATAAATGATAATGTGTGTAACTTATACAATATCATAAATTAAGTTGTGTGGAAAGATTTTAAAAGGTTACTGAAAAATGAAAGTGAGCAGAATACTTAAAACTGCTTGTGTGCCGGGCGCTTTGTACTTCACATATCAAAAAAAATTTAATTTACATGTGAATTCATGTTAGAAAAGTGATTCAAAATAATAGGATAAAAAAAACTGATCAACACAAGTAAAAGTGATATGCTAATAAATTTTGGATGTATTCAGTTTAAACGCCTTCATTTTCATGAATCTCGCTGATCTAAGCTACATTTCATCATTTTTAGGTGAAAAGCAAAGAAATCAGTCGCGATGCACTACTTTTTCTTTCAAACTTGAAAATATAAAAATATGTCTCATGTCCATTTTTCACGTGATAAATACTTCTTTCAGGGTATAGGTCGAATAGCTAACGTAACGCTACTAGAATACAACGAGAAGACATAATATTTTGAATTCAAATAATTTTAGTGAAGTCACGTTTTGTTGAAATGAGCACGTTAAAAATAACACAGATATTAACCATGCGCTATGCAGTTCATTGAACTATTTTATAAAACAATACTTGCAATAGAGTTTTATTTTACAGATAGACTATGAATAGTTTGAATTATTTTTTGATACTTGATATTGTAAATGATAATTATATTTAAGATTATTAATAAATGAACATAATCATTTACTAATTTTAATCTAATACCAAATAATTGTTTATTGTTGTATGCAATTTATTTTTATGCACTTCAAATGACACTTATGAAGATATAAAATTGGAATTCAATCTTAAAATTTAAAATATTATTTAAAATGACAGTGAAACATCAACAAGTGACATTTAATAAATGAAAATAAATTTTATATTTATAAATTTTTATTTTTATTTGTAATTTGGTTTTAGTAAATGAATGATCTTGTACAACTTTAAGTAGTATCTACATGTGTGAATATAGTTGAAAAATATTACACTTTAAACATTCCAATTAGAATGATTTCATGATTTTAATCTTTATTGCAATTCAAGGTGTTATTATGATATTTTACATGAATAGATGGAATATATCTATCATAAAAATCTAACAGAAGCATTTATGTAAAATTATGCTCATGTAACTAACATAATTTTTAGCTTACATCATTTTTTGACACAGCTGACTTTTGATGCTGCTTAATTTCTCAATTTAATTGATTAATTATAATATTTAAATATCCATTGATTATTATAACTAATTATAATAACAAATTATTACAAAATATACTCATATTTATTGTTATGATGAATAAATGAAATTTGAAGTAACATGTAATTATATCTAATTTGTATAATTTTTCCAATTGAGAGTTTTGTATTTCATCATCTAACGTTAAGATCTTTATTATCAAGAATCGAAAACAAGTTAAAACATTGTAAACGTTATGCGAGCCGATTAATATCCTTCATACAAATTACTACTTTAAATGAAAGTTAGTATTATCGGTTTTAAATTCTCTCAAATTTAACGTTGCCCCGCAAAAACATGCATATTTATTATCGAGTCATTTGATACCGCTAGTGCATTCGCGTATTAATACTGCTTATTCACCCGTGGTAACGCTTATTATCTAGGCATTCAATTTTCTCTGATTCACAATTATAATTTTTTTGGTAGACATTTTTAACAGGAGAAAAACTAAAACTCCTTGCAATTAATGCTTATACAAGTGATGTTGAAAATGCAGTGTATAAAAAAAAGATTCGAGCAACGTATTTTGAATAGCAAACCAGATCTTAAGAATCTTAAAAAATATAAAATTATACATATTTAAGAGTAAAATTATCTACTTTTAAAGCAAATTATTGGTATACTTCAATTTTTTTAATTATTAAAAAAAATTTTTAATTCAAAATCCCGTTATAAACTGTATGGTTAGATAATCAACTGTCAGTGAAATAATTTCATAACGACATAAAATTATTGAGTATTATTATAATGTCTTTATAATATTTTTAGATATTCATATATTATTTGTTGGATAGTCAAACAATATTATTTGACATGGGATTTCTAATATTATATTTTCAAATACTTTTGAATATTTTTATCTATTTATAAAACATCTTTCAATATATTAAATATAAATAATGTAATTTAAATGTTATAGTCAATATTCAAAATGAAATCAATCTTTTTGAAATTTTGATATGTTTTACAAAATAAATAACACATTTTAATATATATGAAACTATGATTTTTTAAAACTAAACTATTAAATTTATTGAAAACCTTAAAAAGATTTTAAATAATTGTATTGTTTAAAAAATTTAATATAAAAAAAAATCTACTAATATTTTTTCTTAAATATCATACGTAACCAAAAAATTCAATTATGTGATAATATATAAATAACGAGAGGAGTAGTTGAGTATTATTATATTATGTATGAACTATGTTTAGTGTTCAAATATTATTCTATCAAAATTTTTTTTCTATTTTCAAAATTCTTTAAGCGGAAACTAGAGTATATGTTTAATCACAGATTCGAATTCACTACAATGCAACTTTCTTTTGTATGAGCCATACATTGATAAACCGTCGAAAGTGAGATCTGACTAATTACCTGCAGGCAACCGCAAAAAGATTTCTTAACACGCGATGGCATTGTCTGGCAACGTCCGACAAATTCCTTCAACGGCTGCGGACTTTTCACTGGACAGCTCGAGATCCTCTGGAATAAAAAAAATTTCAAATTAAGTAACTGATTGAGTTATTAACTCCAAAAATATTATTGTAACGATAGCTAAAAATAAATTTACACCATTGGTCGGTATGTATATTATTGTTATAATATATATAATAATAAAAAAACTAATAATAATGATATAAAAAATAAACAAAAAATGAAATTATAAAAAATTTATAACACCATAATTTTTTATTATATTAATATCCAATTTAACACACAAATTAAAATAGTACAAACATTTTTTGTTCACTAAAAGAAAAATATTCACGAATTATATCTAACTTTGATACAACCAAATTACAATTTCCTACCTATTAACATATTAATTATGAAATAGTTTTGTCTATCGTAACTGGAATGTTATACCTATGATAGAAAATCAACAGTCACTCTGAAGTATCAAATTAAAATCCTGTTTTTTAGCTTGTACAATAATAATATACTTCCTAATCTGATATAACCATAAATTTTTCTGTTTCGTACAGTTACTTCAACTTGTGAATCCTTATTTACACAAGTTACGACGATTTGGCATTTTTATATAAATAAATGCACTTGTTATATTATCAGCGAATAAAATTGCATTACTCGAATAATCATGAAATGATAATAATGTTAATTGTTCTAACGTAATTGATAACTTTGAACAACGAACGATAGTAGAATTTTTTTCCTTTTGCAGGGAGGAAACGAGGCGCACAAAATGAGATGGCATATTCAATCTGTGATAAATATTGAAAAAAAGAATTCATAAATTTTATATTGTATATTACAATAGCCAATTAAAGTCGTAAGAAAACGAAAATACGATTGCAAGAGTCCTGGGAAGATGTTGTTACTGTTATTGTTGTTGTTATTATTATTATTATTATAAAGCTAATAGCATCCGACCCTACCCCTTTGGCGAGTTCATAATAGTTACTTAGACAGTCAAAAAATGTTACCAATTTATAAACATATTGTCTAAGGCAGCGTTGAAACATTTGTCGAGGTTAAATTTTTCTTACTATCCTTATTGAATTAGCATAAGCAATTGTAATTTCTTATTCATTTCAAATGTCAGTGTAAGGAGAATGAGCAATGAGAAAATAAGTGATTAAACATGACATTCGTCGATGCAAATTAGTCGAGATGTGTGCACGATACTGACTGAGATATTTGTCAAAATTTTTTTTATTATTTACATTTTTTTTGTTACCCCCCCCCTCTCTTCTTTTTCTCCTGTCTCTGTCTGAAACGTAAGTTATTAATGACAGTTGAGTTCGCGTGAAATGAGCGTGGAATAAAATATTTTTATTTTCCAGAGATTCTACTTTTCAAGTGCCCACCCAAGTGAATCTGTACGTAAGAACACCTGTTAGTTCGCGGAATGTCCATTTGCAGCGTAGAAATACTTTCTTAACTAAAAGATATGATCAGACGTGATGTTTGTTGAAGAAAGTTGTCACCGGATTGGGTTAAATATAAGTTACGACGGATAATTCATTCGAATGAAATAATAATGATAATTTTAAGCATATGACTTGTTTTTAACGCAAGTATAAAGTAGGAAATATCAGTGAATTTCATATTTAAAAATTATAAAACTTCGATTGAGAAATTATTTTCGAACGAAAGATTTATATATTCATAAAAATATCCTAAAAATTGGAATTCTATTACGAAATAGGGTTATATTTATTATTTGTTTGATAATTACACACAGATGGCGCCGTGATCGATCGCGTGGAAGTTATTTATGTCAGCGCTACCATAAGGTATGGTAATTTTTATACAAACTAATTCATCGGGCTCTGCCATGATTCCAAGCATAGCCGAGTATTTGTAGAACTAATTGAATGGATTTCGTAATAATAAAGCTAATATTTTGTTTACACTGTACGCACTTGAAGTCAATATAATACACTTTCGATGCTAAAAATAAAGCTTCGACTTCGGAGAAGAGACTTTGTTAGAGAATAATACACTCAATATTTACTTGGATGAATAAATACGATTGTGACAGATATTTATATTTTTTTGTTTATTCCATGCGAACTCGAACTATGTTCAAAAATTTTTAATTATTCATACGTTTAAATGTAATTTAACTATTCTATTTAATCAATAATCCTAATTCATATAATTTTTGTTATAATTACCGTTACAATTTTTTATTATTCAACGAGTTTTTTTTGTTTTGTAAACAAAAAAAACGACACTGTTAATGAGAATTCACCTTTAGTTTTAATCAATTGTTATCCGTTTATTCAATTACTTCTAAAAAATGTCTGCGTGAGTTTCGAAATTGTCATTCAACATTTTCTTGTGCAATTCAAACAATAAGGAATTAGTTTGATTCACGCGTACTTTGTCACGCATTGTCGACTACACCAATGACTTTGTTATAACAACAATGTCACTTCCAAATTTAACCTTGATAGAAAAGAAAAAGAATTATCTTTATGTAAATAAACTTATTTTTTTATTTTATAAACTTAAATTTATTTACAAATAATTATAAACGATCAAATTTTTGTGACTGATTTTATTCTAGATATGGAATGATTACAATAACTTTAATAAATATTATTGTTTTAATATTGTTTTATGATGATTAATATCATCATTATAATTATGGTTTATAAAAAAATAATTCTGGTGTACAATTGAATGAAAACAATTCATGATAAATATATTGAAATATAATATTATTTAATAATTTAATTAAAACTCAATATTGATTGAATATTACTTGAATATAAAATATGGAATCAATTTGATTGGATTATTCTATGTTAATTTGAATATCACTGAAAAATTGAAAGTCAATAGTATATTACAGGAATATTAAATGTTGATTCAATTTTATTTAAATGGTCAATATTGATTCAATATCATTAGAATATTCTATGTTATTCAATACAAGTAAAATATTTATTATTAAATGAGTATCACTAAATATTAAATATTGATTCAACTAACTGAGGCATCAATTTTGATTTGATTACATTGGAATATTGTATATTGATTCAATATCATTGAATATATCATATTGATTTAGTATTAATAAAATGTTGTAGAATATTAAATATTGTAAATAATTTAATTTGCATCAATTCTAAAAATACGACAACAATATTGAGAATATTTATCAATATTATTTGAAATGTAAATGCCTACTTTTTTGAGTAGGACATTAAAGACTAAAGTTATTTCAAAATAACTATTGAAATGAAAATTGAATATATGTATAATTTATATTATTGAATATTATACACGCATAAAAAAGTTTGTATAATAATTATGATACTGTACACTGAGAGAAAAGTTATAATAAAAATTATTATACTTATACAGCTCGCATAATATCGTCACTTTTATGTAGAAAACTATCATACTAGTGTAACAAAAATAAATTTTATAAGAAACGTATTTATACTCGAAATTTACCATTAATATAATTTTTTCCTACTATATAATATAATGATATAAAATTTACATTTTAAATATTTTTATGTACATGGATAGAAATTTAAAGTTGAAATTCCTATAAATATGACAAAGTGAGTACAAAAGTACAAATTATTCAAACATTTGGAATCCCTATAAGCGCGCAATATTGAAAAATATTAAAAAATATTTTATAATATTACTGTAACATTGCAGTAATATTGTATGTCTGCTTTTTGAATATTACAGTAACATTTCAGAAAAATATTAATAAATATTCCAGTAATATTTCTTAACATTATAATAGAAATGTTTTGAAACATGAAATAATGCATACTTGCAGAAATAATATAAAAATATTTTGTTAATTGTAGGAAAACTTTAACTTTATTCTTAAAATATATTTTCTATTAGGGTCATCGAACAGAGTTCAAATAAAATATTTTTTGTAATTTATAACATTTTATTATACTTTATAACAAATTATCTTCGTTTAATATTATTTGTTGATATTAACAACAGAAACTAGATAAATAAACTATACAAATTCAAAGAAGTTAAGTCAATTAAATGTGTTTCATGATCAAAAGACAATTTTCACTTTATTTTTAATGACCTTAAAACTTTCTTAATAATTTACATGCAATATTAATTAAACATTGCTCTTCGAAATCAAAATAAGAATGTAATGAAATTTCAATTACTCTGTATAAAATTTTCATTAAAATGTATTTTAAATTAAAAATGTAATAATCACGATAAGCAAACAATACACAATTTCTGCAATATTATAAAGCAGCATTACTAAATATTTAAAAATAATAGTTTTTCAATATTACAAAAAAAAGTTTTTTTCAATATTCAAATAATATTATAAATATTATTCAAATAAATTAAAAATGTTATTGTAATGTTACAGTAATCGATTTGAAAATCGACTACTCATATTGAGTGGATTTTACTTATGATACTTAAATTCTATTTATTGCTAGTAGAATCTTTTTAATTTAAATTGAAAAAAAAACAAAAGATGACAGTAGTTGCAAACAAAAGTTTAATTTTATAAATTATAATAATACAAAATGATTAATCAGGTTTAAAAATCGCATATTCATCTCAAGTGGATTCTACTTGTGATAATTGAATTGCACTAATTGTAAGTCAAATTTTTTAAATTTAAATTTCTGTTTAACATTGTCGTAAACTAAATGAATAGTGCATTTATTGTCGTTTATTTATCATAAGTAGAATCCATTTATAATAAGTAAATTATTTTCACAGTGTACAAATTCCAGTAGAGAAATCTTTTCTAGAAAAAAAAATTGATAAATAATTAACTAATTTTCCAGTTATTTTAACTACACCGAGATAAAAATTTGGTTATTATAATAACAAAAATAAACTTGACGAGATTTATTTAGTTCTGACAACAAAGCGTTTATTACGTATTGTATGATAACAATAAATTTAGTATATACAGCAAACAAAATTTATACCCCGTGGGACACGAAAGTTTGAAAAACGTTTATAAAATGCTTAAGAAACCTATGAGTTTCAAAAATTTAAAAAAAACTTATTCATTAAAACTAAAGTAAAGATATTATGTAATCACTTCTTATTGTTATTTCTTTTTCTTTTTTATACAATCGGTAAATAATTTGCCCCCTAAATCGAAACGTCTATGGATAACATGTTTTCAAATATAAATTCCTTACCTGATTAAGGAGTTATTAATTTTTACCATAGACCCCACGGAACGGAATTTAAAATAGAAAATAAAAAACACGATCATTAGTGATCGATAAGACGATTATATAACAATTAACATTTTGTTGTCATCTTTCCCACAATTTCTATAATTTATTCTTTTTATCGAGCAAATTTTAGACAATAGAAAAAAACACATTAAATTCATTCCCTTTTTTTTAACAATCAATGTACTTTTTAATAGCGACTTATCTCACGGAAGATAAGATACAATATTGTCGGCATATTGTCATCATAAAAATAAAGCTTAACATTTGGTATAAGTTATTGCGTTTCTGAATCTCCCAAGTTCAATTCAATCTCCAGTGTTGAAACATCGTAGAGGAAAAAAA
>JABFQB010000033.1:0-15873 GCA_022817105.1 Pseudanteris insignis
TATAACATTAATTAAAAATTATTATCCGATTTGGATTTTTGACGATAATGAATGTTTACATATGATAATATTTAGTAAGCATGATTTTGATTGTTTCATTGCACGCTATCAAAATTATTATTATATGTTTTGTGCCATGGTGTTTATTGATATGATAAAGCTGTAATATATTTTAATTTAATTAAATACAATTTAATAATATTATAAAAGATAATATTGCAGCTTATTAACAGATAAATAATTGTATGTATTTAACATTAAAAATTGGTAAATTATAATTTTTTGTATTATTCCTAACAAAAATTTTATACAATTGTCACATAAATTATATATTCATGTCAAATTAATTATTCGTTTTAGGGAACTTGACACCGTCTAGAGCCAATTTCCGAAATCAGAGTCCAAGACCAAAGCCTGGTGCTAGAAATTCGCACAGGAATTCTGCAAATTTCACTACAAGTACGCTTCAAGAGGATCTCATGAAACTTATTAACCCAGACTTCATTGCAGATGATACTCAAATACTGAATAACAACATATCGAACAATCAAAACTCAAATAAGACAAATAATAATAGCAACAGCAGTAAAAACAATAACAATAACAATAATAACAATAATAATACCTTAGAAATTCAAAATAAATGTCGATCAAGAGAAAATTTGTGTGGAAATAGTACATCTACTTTAAGTGTCATCCCTTCGAGCAATGGTCCAGAAAATGGAAATAATGGTTCAGAGGTGATTCTTACCATGGCTAGGCCAGCAACAGTAATTTCTAATGCTAGCACAGCCTCAAGTCCAGCTTCTAGCGATAGTAAAATGACTAAAGAAGAAAGGTATTACAAAATTATATTTTTTTTTAATAATTTTTTTTTGATTATAATATAATAAAAGAAAAAATAAAAAATAAAGAATTAAATTTTTCTGTAATTAATTGATCCATTTTAAATCTTTAGATTATCACCTCGAGTTACAAAAACGCCACACATGGCAATGAAAACCCCCAGCAATATATCATTGAAAGAGTCTAAGTTGCAATCAGAAATCGATACTAATAATTGGTCTAATTCGCATCAAATGGATTCCAATTCACGCTTGGTTAAAAACCGGCAAGAATGGAATGAAGATTCCACTAATAATACAATACCGTAAGTATTTATGAATAAGTATCTATAATAAAATTACAACAAATACTATTTTAATATATAATCATAAAAATAATAAATTCAAAATCAAAGAAAATTTTTTGTAACAAATTATAATTTAGTTATGTCAAGAGAATAATACTCAACTCAATACCCAAATTTTCAACCAAACATTAATGTAATATGAAAACTCAATAACAATTTTAAATCTACAATTTAATAATATCTATTATACGTCTGATTACAGAAACTCAGTTTCTGAACTCCAGAATCACCTATCTTCTCTTGAATTGCGGATGGCACGAGAAACTCAGCGCCGTCTTTCTTTGGAAGATGAAGTTCGTAGACTTCGCGATGAGAACAGACGATTGCAAGACGAAAGTCATGCTGCAGCGCAACAACTTCGGCGCTTTACCGAATGGTTCTTTCAAACAATCGATCATCAATAAAATAGCACCTTTTACTTTTTATGTTAAATAAGAATATATACACACATGTTATAAATATATATTTATATATATTTATACTATAATTAGTGACAAAAATACCATATATATGATTATATATTTCATTTTTATATTAATGACAGTGCGATCAAGTATAAGTGAATTATATTTTTTTTTATATAACACAAATTAATTTTTTACTTATTTTAATTTAATTATAATGAATGTGATTAAGAAATATGTCATATCGAAAATTGAATCAAGCGTTATCTTTAATTAAAAAATAAATTGAAAGAAAAATGAGTTAAATTAAATATATTTAAATGTTGAACAATTTACAATTAATTCACGTACTTTGAAAAATGGAAGTCTGTTTTACAGCGTTGGATTTTTTCACAAATTCAGTATTAACGTTGCATTTGACAATTTTCAATGAGTGTGAATGGTTACGAAACTCAGACAATCTGTATTATAGAATTGTTATTTATATTATTACTTGTGACGCGATGAATATAAACAATTTTAAAAAGTAACTAGATTTATTTCTTTATGACAAAATAAGGTAATTACCATAACTTTCAGTTCATCTCGTTACAAGTTGCAAGTTAAATAGTTGAAACAAATATCAGTATAAGAAAATCATTAATTAAACGACTTTAAGGCATAATTGCATTGCATATTGACACGACCAATACGTTAAAGCGACAAATGACCAAATATTAATGTTTATCTTGATAAAATAATATCGTGTTTTGAGCATTATGTAATTTATTGATAGAATTTTGTATTTTCAATATAACCAATTTATGCGCATACCATCAAATGGCTTATGATCCCTTTTTATGCCGTTATTTAATTGCGTAAAACATTAAGTAGATGGTTTTTATATTTAAATAGATGGTTTTAAAAGCCATGTAATACATGAAATATTGGAAGACCTAATGTTTATGGAAACACAAATCTACAGAGTCATACGAAAAAATAAAGATGATTTACAACACAATTTTGCATTTTTTATTCTACGCCGAGAGAAAAATTTGGTTACAGTAACAAAAATGAACTTGACGATATTTATTTTGTTCTGGTTACATTTTTTTACTATGTACCCTATGATGCTTTTGTTATGACAACAATAATGTTAGTACCAACAAAGAAATTTTCAATGTCAAGTGTAATTTAGTTATGATAATTAAATTTTTTGGCTATGTTAACTAAACTTTTTTTCTCTTTTCTGTCAGTGTTCAATCTTTAACCTAATGCAAATTTCTAATTATTTTTTTTAACAAATAATTTATAATATTTTATAATATTTTATGATAAAACTACATGAAATCTAAACCATTTTTACAGGTAATTTCAAATCTCTTGTTATTGGCATATATTTCGGCGTTTATTCAAATATGTTGTAGGATATATAATATTTTTTTAAATTTCGATCAATCAGATTTAAAAAAAAAAATCGATAATACAAAATTGATATAAAAAAAAAAAATTGTAAGTGTTTTTGTAACATAAACATGACATATTTTCATGCGGTAATTACCCTTACCTTTCACATTGTTCAAACGCATTTCCCGAATAATTAAAAATTCATCTTTACTTATTATAATTAACAACTAATATTTTATTTCCAATTTCAACAAATTTTGTACCGACATTCGTCATGTTATTACTCTAACTTTAGAGCTTTATGTCAATAGAGAACTACCGTATCGACTGCAGATTATGTTGAATAAACTGTTTATATAAAATTAATTATAATAATACAATATAATTGTAATAGGATCGATTATCTTTTAAATGTGAAAATTCGTTGTTTTCATGAGTATATGATTTTTTAGTTATATCATCGATGTTAGGCATTTATCTTTATCAATAGAGAGTAGAACTAGTGTATTTAATCTTTATCTATTTCTTGAGTTCAGCAGCCGGATATCAATTCAAATTTCAAAGCGTAACTCGTTCTTGTGTCCAAAATACAATTAAAACAAATTTTAGAAATTGTAAAATGGAAAAATTTTAAATAAAAACAAATTGTAATGAATCGTGAACCAACTCTATCGTGCAATTATTTACTGACAATATTACATTAATATTATTTAAATCTTAAAAAATAATAAAATAATGCACCAATGATATTTCTATAATATTAATAATTGTTATTAGTACGACTAGATAATATTAAACAGGAATATGATATTAAATTAATATTAAATTAATATTATATGTAATATAATATATAAATAATATTAAAATATTTATTTAAAATAATATTTTAAAATATTATTTTAGTAATATCGTTTACATATTTTTAAACGAAAAATTTGAAAAAATGTTTTACATATTTCAAATAAAGAATCTTTGGCATTTAGCTACACAGACTATTTTCATAGATCAGATATCAAGAGTTTTAATTTATTTTCATTACTCGGCATTCTTTGATTTTAGAAAATTGGTACATTATATTAATATTATTTTAATAACTTTTTAACAATATTTTGGGTTCGTTATTCAGTGTACATATTAAATATTCTAGTAACATTTTATTAGAATTATGTACTATTATAATTATAGAAAAATAATTTAATATTATAGGCACACTATAGAAACATTAAAAACTATTATGCCCAAATTTAGATCCCTCATAGGCAACTGCAGGCGAAGTTGAAATTAATTGTACACTGTTGTACTATTTTTAACAGATGCAGAAAAAAATACAAATATATAGTGTGAATCAAATTCCCTTAAGGAACTGCAACATTACAAAAAAATATGGAACATTATTGCAATATTTATTGAAAAATTGAAAAACGGTATTAATACATGAAAATTATATAATTAATTTTAATAATCAGGACAAGTGTAGAGCATTGTACATTAAATTGAAAATTTCACAAAAATTTAAAAATTGATTGATATATAAAAGTACACCTCAAACATAATATTAGTAAAATGCCTGTAAATTTGTAACTAAATTGGTAGAAAAGGTTGTGTGAAATTACACAAATGTTTTACAGTTACAATTACACAAATGTTTTACATTTTACTCCATAACTAAACTTTTTCTATTTTGATAGTTAGTGATGTAAAATAAAGTAAAGATTAAATTATTAGCGTGAATAACCTTTATTTGCAAAATATAAAAATTTTTTTAAATAAAACTGGTAACATCAAATGCAAAATAACTTTAGTAATGTAACTAATTGCTATAAATTTTTGGAATGGTTACATATTAGTTTACAAAACTAATGTGGTGTAACTTTTAAAACAAATTGACAAACGTAAAAATCTTATTTAATTTATCTCAAGAAAATAATAATTAACGCTAATATCTTATCAGTAATTCAATCGCTTATTGCATACTTTTTACACGCAAATCTGTAAGAATTATTTTTACAATTTCTATTTATAATATTTTTTGTTATAGTTCATTCCACTGTATTCGGTCAAGCAATTCATACATTTACACGATCGAGTTTGTGTACACTTTATCATACAAAAATAAATCTCTTTAAGTTGATATTGCACAGTTGCAAGTAATATACAAATACTCGTATAACGTCATTAGTAAACGAACTGCAGCAAGATTATTGATATTTCTATTATTATTCTATGCCATGATGATTAAAATTATTATTACATTACTGTAAAACAAAATGATAAATTAAATATTTCTATACTATGAATTTAATTAAAATTAAGAATACAATTTGTGATTGTACAATTCCCCTGCGACTAACAACGCTATACGAACAATCTCGCACAAATTAGTCACAAATTGATAAATTGAAATTGTGAGATTAGAGATCATACAATGATTTGAATTTTTATACTCTATGTAAACTTATAATAACTTATAAAATATTTACATTGAAAAAATTGAATTAAGTACATTTTAAAACAAACATATCGGAATGCTTTCTTAATAAATTTAATCATTGTTAATAAACGTAAAAATACCATGTAATATTTGAAACCAGACAGAAAGATTATTTTAGTGATGTTTATCATATAAATTTCAAATCCTTTATACATTATGGAAATAATATTTACATAGTAACAGTTTTAACGATTATTTATAAGTGATTGCACAAAAATCGTACGTACATTTTTCAAAATGAATACGAAATAACATATGAAATACTTTATTGTCAATAACTCGACACGAAATTGTGCTAAAACTTGTTTGAAACCAAGAACCATAGAAGATTCTGGCATCAATATATTTACAACTAGAAATATGATACTTTTTATGTACAATTTGCTAATTGTTCGTGACATTGATAAAAAAAAATATCTTGTTTCAGGTGAATAGAGAAACATTTAATGTAAATGTAGGAGAATTGATCATTAAACTGGCTCATTTTGTGACTAGTTAATGATGCGTTTTGTCATGCAATACGTAAATTAAAGTTATAAACTATTGATTGTAACAAAACTAATATATTTGACTGAATCCTAAATTATTATACTACTGAAATTTTGTTTTATGAAGTCGTTTATTACAAATCATAAGAAATCTACTGAACAACTGAAAACTTATGCTAAAATTCAATTCCAATTAAAATATATCTCAAATAATACTTATGATTGACCATTTTTAAACCACATAAAGTAAAAATCTCAGTATTACTAAAAACGATACCAACGAAGTAAGTATAGAATTACAAAATACTCAACACTTATGAAACTTATACAAAATCACGCCTGTAACAATTTTAAATACAACTTTAATATTGTTTCGGTCATTAGAGTAAATTTTTCTTAAAAAAATGTTTACAAAAACGTAAAATATGTGAAATATTTAATATTTATTAATAACTATGCCATTTATGCCACAGCAATATATGTTCAATATTGTACGATTTACTTTTTACGCTGCAATTGTTTTTCCTTAGGAACTTAAGCGCTCGTTTTTACAAAACATTTGAAAAGTCAAATTTTTTCATCAACGTTCGTTTTAACGTTGCGATAAGCTTTATCTTATCTCGTTTAAAATTCCATTGTTTATGATGTATAGTTGAATCATAAAAGCGATGATTACAAAGGGAAAAATTAATTGTAAAAATTACTAATTTTGCAGTAATAGAAATATTCAAATCGATCGACATTCATTAAAATAATACTAGAAAGTCCATGACTACCGTTGTTTCAGTTTTTCAATTTGGGGCTGGCGAGAAATTAATCCACACAGCCCTAGCAAAGTTAGTAATTTCAATAATTACTTTTTCAATGTCGAGAAATGAAATTATCGATTGATAATATTGAGGACAATGTTGAAAATTCAAATAGCACGTACATCCATGTAATCATGAATAAAAAATAAAATATTCAGTGTATCATTAAATCTGTTTTGTGTCATGATAAGCATCAATGTGACTGTATAAAAATGGCATGTTTGATTATCTATAGTAAAAAGTCACGCTTTTCACATGTTAGAAATGAGAAGCGTAAGTTATACTGCTTTATTTTTTTTAACTAAAAAGTTTGACTGAACATAAAATAATTCTTTATTTTAATCTGCGCTACATGGATGATGATGAATTTTGAATTTACGGTTGTGTAGAACTGTCAATTCATCGGAAAAGGAACTGACAGACATAGGAATATATTCATCCAGTTATAATTCACTACCTGTTTCAAGTATAAATTATTATTACTATCAACGAAATACAGCGTAACAACGCAGTGAATTATAGGAGATTATTATGCCACACATTGTCCTTATTCATAATTGAGATTCAGATGCCCAACTGCAAAATGTCACATTTTGCATAGTTTTTTTTTACACTCAATGTTTCTAGCATTTCATTGTTATATCTAATCTATAACAATACAAGTCGAGTTTATAAAAAATTTAATTTTTTAAAATATCACTTACTAAATATATTTAGTAATTTTGTACAGTGATCGAATAAATATAACAATATTTACTCGTTTAGGATAGGGCTGCTTGATTGAGAAGGTATAAACTTCAAAGAGTGCCACTACCGATAAA
This sequence comes from Pseudanteris insignis, assembly GCA_022817105.1. Classification (NCBI taxonomy): domain Eukaryota; kingdom Metazoa; phylum Arthropoda; class Insecta; order Hymenoptera; family Scelionidae; genus Pseudanteris; species Pseudanteris insignis. The sequence continues at coordinate 7,592 of JABFQB010000033.1, forward strand.
AAAGTGCATGACGGTGGCGACATTGGAATTGATTATTTTGTCGGTACAGTTATTGGCTATGATTATAAAGGTGCCACCTTTGAGTTTCGGCATTTGAATCACACTTTTCGGCAGTTATACCACGCTGCGCATGATATTTTGAGTCCACGCAAACGGGTATGCGAGCGTGACGAATCAAGCCGCCCTCGAGATGACGCCACCTTTGATTTTCACTGCCATCGCATAGTTGCATAAGAAGCGTCGTTCCTTTAGCATAAACTGGTAAAGTCAAGCAGAGGTCGTGGTGTTTTATTAATCCGTCTTTGGTAAGACCCCATTCCTGCGAATAAAAAAAAAGTAGTTTTAATTTACACATAGAAAATGTCATTAATTATGATTGGTGTACACTATATTTAGAATAAAAATGATCAGCTATTTTGAAATTACTGTTTAAATATTGAAAAACTAATATCTTATAATTATTATTTCTTGACAATATTATACAACATTTCTTATCCAAAATTATCATGCTTATGAATCATAATTTTGATTGTTTCAGTTAAAATAAATTTATGTTTGAAACAATCAGAAACGAAGCATAACGCGGTTGTTTTTAAGAAAACATAGAGATCTGCGTTAAAGAATTTCCAGAGTTAATTTTAGAACGTAAGTTTGGCTCGCGAGAGTAACTTTGCGAAGGAAAAGGACTGAGATTTCACAAGTTGTTCTGCAACAAGCGTTTGGAGCGGATCTCGCAACTTCCAGCGTCTTAAATGTTGTTCAAATATTAGAGAGACAATAAAAGCACGGAGTTATTATCACAACAAGAAAAATTGTAACGGTGCCAAGTGATGGATTAGTCAATTTCTTACTTTGGTTATATAATTCATAAAACACATGTACCTTTTTTCATGACCCACTCTCAAAATTTGAATATTTTAAAATTTATTTAATGTTAATAATAACATATTGTTAAAGTGATAAGTCATCCACGTGAAATATGTGAAGATTAACAAAATGAATGAGTGAAAAATCACTTCACCAATAAGTGAGTTATTAAAAAATTGAAATTATTTTTGAAAATATCACTTATTAAATAAGTGAAATTACTTTTTATTTCATAAGACATGTGAAAAAATGAAATAATTTTAACTAATACTCAAACTTAAAAATGTTTCAGTTATTGTTTAAATCACTAACGTGAACATATCCATGTCTCCTTTCCCCATTTCTTGCAACTCTCTGACTTTTTTAATAACATGACACCCTTTTCGCACAGCATTTTCATAAATTTCCTTATGACTCTTATACCTAGGAGGAGTTAAATCTTTCAGCTCTGGATCATTTAGAAAATATTGTTCTGAAATACATATGCATATTGAATGAATTTTAGATAATAATTTACATATCAAAAATATATAAATACGTACAAACTTATATTGAATATATATTCATTAATAATTACGCATGTCAAAATTAATAGCAAATTCAGCAAAATTTCAAATGTACAAAAAGTTATTTGTGATAACAAAATACAAATATGCTCAAGTCATTGTATTATCAAAAGTGTTTTTAAATATTAAAAATATAATATATGAAATAATAACTTATTTCTGTGCTTAAAACTTTCTTAAAATCTTTATCATGAATTTGTAAATATTTTTGTATCATTTTTCAATCATCAGTTTAAAAATCTTTTATGAACACTTGAAAAAAATATTGAAAAGATAAATTATAATACTTTAGAATTAAGATTAATTTAATCTAATCATTGATGAAAATATCTATACTTTGACATTCTTTTAAAAGACAGATCATAATAATATTTTTAATTATATTAACAATGAAGTGGTAAACATCATTACTTTAGAATACCAGTTATTAAATGAAATTTTCAATTAACGTACAAAACAAATACAAATATATTTAATTATGTAAGAATATGATGTCATTAGACTTTGATCCAGAGTTCATATTTTTTCAGGATCATGCAGTTATCTCAACACGTTTGCCTTCAACATTCAAGAATAAAATCAAAGTTTATTGATAGGAATAACAGGCTTTTTAACTTTTATACATTTTAATTAATTATTGATGTTCTAATATAACATGTAAATTAATGTTTATTAATAAATAAATTATTAAATAAAAATATATAATTAAACTGCATTTTACAATAAATTGTTGACAAATCTAATCAAACAATCTGGAATAATTTTTCCATTGATTAAATTAAAAATTACCGTATATGTAAATCTAAACACATGTCTTTTTATTTATATTAAAGTTTAACATCAATACAATGAAAATCCTATTACAATTGAATTATTGATGAGTATATACATGTCATAATTAGCTACAACTTGTTACATAAATTAATAACTTTGAATATATTATGAAGAGATTCTCATACGATTTTGTAGAGAACAAATTTTATTTAATGATAAAATTAAACTTAATTATTTGTAATAATTTGTGAATAACATTTTAAATAGCAATTAAATTTTAAACAATTCAGAATCTAATTTGTATTTAAAAATAGTATACAATATTAAGTGTAAAATTCATTGAATACAGTAGTCAAAGTGTCAAATAAACATTTATATAATTCCAGTTTCTTTTATAAGCAACTTTCTACAAAATCACTTTCATTTACATGACTTCGAGAACTGCTGTACTCTCATTCTGTCTCGAAATTATTACTATGAATTTTTAATTCATACCTTCGTACCACAAGAAAAAATTAAAATTTCCCAAATTAATGAATTCATCTTTCAAGAATTTTTGATACAAATTAATGTCAAATAACGCATTCATAGAAAAAATAAGTAAATAGAAAAATAAGTTCAATGATGCAAAAAACAACATTGAAAATCAATTATTATCAAATTTAATAAGTATAAATTATATATATTTCCCGAATCACGAGATATTTATGTGTAAATTTAAATTTATAAATGTTTTTAAAAAAATAAACAACAAAATTGAATGAAATACCTCTTTCGCGTCTTCTTTGGGTTTTTTCAGGACCGCCGTCGAAAAAGTGAGTCAATTCAGTTGGATTAAAATTGCAACGATCCCGTTCGCGTTGAAGATCTTGATTTACGCGCGCCATCCTCGAAAGTGTAATTTTGCGGAGCACATACAATAACACTTTCACTCAGCCCGAAATCTTGACGATGACTGCGCTTATGCGCTTGACGTTGCCGTTTGCCTTTTTATTGTTATCATTATCGCTTAGCACAGCTGGAGACCTCTCTCGCGAGCAATACAATGTCGATAAATAGGGCGCGTAAAACGACGCGCAATGATCGTAGTTGATGTTGAAAAATTTCTTTCACAATCGAATAATTAGAAAATCATTATACCACGTTATATTTGAATTGTTTTAAAAACAAAATTTGATAAGTTTGGATTTGCCGGGTTCAAAATTGTTCTACATAGTTGAATTTATATTTTAGTATTTTTTTAAATTTAATTTTCGCGGACATCAGATAATATTGTAGATGTCGTGACGTATCGCGTATAATTGCATCGGTTGTTGGGAAAAAAAGAACTGAAAGAAATATAATATAATCATAAATTATATTATAATATAATAATTATATAATCATTTACAATATAATAGAATTTTTATAAAACTTGTTAACAATTATTCAAGCATTACAGACAGACGATTACTATTTAAAGATGAGTTATATAAGAAAACAATGTATTTATTTACCAATATCAAAATGTAATATAATCATTAAAAAGTAATGTATAGTCAAAAGTACTGAATACCTACCCTAAAGTGTTCCTATAAGCGCACAATATTGCTTCAATATTATTACAATATTTTTAAAGAAAATTGAATATTGCTGTAATATTGCAGTAATATTGAACAAAAAATTGAAAAAATATTGTAATAATATTGTAGCAATATTTAACATTTTTGAATGATTTTTAAATATTATTTTTCAAAGTTTGTAAATATAGAAAAATACTGATTTTAATTAAGTGCGCATATTGGGGCATTATGTTTAAAGTTATTTCAGAGTATGTTGTAATATTTAAACAGTATTTTATAAAATTTGTCATTTCATGCAAAAACATAAAAAAAAATTCATTCATATTTTATAATCATACATTACAATTATATTTTGTTAATATCGTAAAATATCTAACAAAAAATATTGATATTATGTCGCAGAAATATATAGACTTGTTTACAATATTTTATAATATCGCAGTAACATCAAAAACAATATTTATATTTTTTTGTTTTTTTTTTTATTTAATGTGTAATATTTGTGAAAGATATACGATTAAAAAACATATCGTAAACTTAGTATGCTGCTTATATACTTATAGTTTTAAAATAACAAAATTTTTGCATGTCATTTTGGTATCGTGGAAAGTTATTGATTGTTGTTAAATAAGATTAATTGATTAAACATAAAGATTGTTTCGCACTACTGATATATAAATAAATGCTGATATAAATTCATACTTTTTATTAATACGAGAAATAATATTATTATATATATAATATTATTATACGAATTTTTACATACATTATGTAAAAGATTATTTTGATTAATACGAGTTTGATAAATATTAATTTAAATTCAAAAATAATATTAAACTCAAGTTGTATAAATCATATGATATAATTATAATAATGAATACTATTAATTAGAACCATTACAAATTGTCTATGATAATAAAATACAATTGTATTTAAATTACACATTCCGATATGTATTCATACAATCCGTCACTTTCGAGCTACTCGAATTGGGCGCTGTTGCCTGTTACTGCAATAATTTTACAATTTACGAACATAGCCTATAAAGTCAGCCAGCCATCTTGAATCTCTTTTACAGTGTAGAACTCATAGCCGTGCGACCATGAGGTAGAGAATTTAACTTTTTTGCAATATCTCACATTAAAATTCATTTTTAATTGTTATGCATGGAATCTAAATGTACTAATTATTTAATATTATAATAAATTTTCTGCGTAAATCATTTTAAATTAATAATACTTATGCATTAAATTGTATTGTCTCGCCGAACACGTGCCACGTATTTTCTCTATGAAAATCAAAATAAATTGAATTAATTATGGCATGAAGAACATTTATAAGTTCTTAATTTATGATAATTAAACGATTAATTGCAATAATTTTTTTTATAACAGTATTGAATTCTGTCATGTATTTGTAAACACATTGTTGCTGACATAACCTGAATGATTACAGTTCGCTCAAACTACAAAAGAGGCTTGCAGCCTCGGTAATGGGATGCGGTAAAAAAAAAGTGTGGTTGGATCCAAACGAAATTAATGAAATCTCCAATACCAACAGCCGTAAGTTAATAACAAAAATTTATCAAATGTTTATGTTAACAGGATTATTTTTGGCTTCAGTACAACCTTTTTTTATTCAAAAAAATAGTATATATTCCATTGGCATTTACCTAAATACTTGTGATTTGCAAAAAAACAATTTTAAATTGACATCAATTTTCACTTTTATTTACAGAAAAAAGTATTTTGATTTCTTTGAAAAATTATAGAATGCATTTAGGCAATTTATAAGTGATATAATAGATATCTTAATCATTTAACTGTTAAATTATACAGACAATATTGATTCATATAAAATTACTTCATGTTTTTAACAGTAATTAAAAAATAAATGATTAACATTTAAAAGTATTTTTATACTTCTAGTGTAAATATCATATAGCCCAAATTAAAAATTATTTTATAATAATTTGCATCTGTATAATCAGTATGTAACTGATATTGACCAAATTTTGTTTTGTCTTGGTAAAGATTATCTTGAGGTGGAATATCAAGGCATTTGTCAATCTGTCTCACACAATTTACTAACATTTTAATTTATTTTAAACAAAAATCAAATTTTAAAAATAAATCTTTTTGTTACTCTCAAGTATTATTAGTATATTCAATATTAAAAATTAAATTTGGTTCGAAGATCATACAAAAATTTTCATAAAGAATGTATTTAAAGTTATACAGATATTCTTCTGCTGATATGTAAAGGCATCATAGAGTAATTTTTTCCAAATAATTTCTAAATTTTGAATGATTTAACATTATTATAAACTGGGTGAGAGATAAAAAGATTAAAGTTAAATATTAAAAAAATTGCAAAATAAATTGGAAACTTTTCATTTGTGTAATAAAGACTATGATATTAAGATATTCTTGATAATTATAATTGACATATTATTGAAATAATATGAAATACTCATATTATGGGTCATGTTATATATGATTCTAGTGGGTTTATAAATATATTCAATTTAAATTTAAATGTCACACAAAAATATCAGGAAAAAGCTTACTTATTAATTATTAAGATAAAAAAGTTATTTATTTTATTTCTTTATGTTTTATGACATAAAAATAATTTATATATATTTGCTAACAGTGATAATTTAAGCGTCATATTGTTAATACAACGTTGCTAAATTTTATTATGATTTACTTTACAGGGCAAAATATTAGAAAACTAATTAAAGATGGTTTGATAATCAAAAAGCCTGTTGCTGTTCACTCCAGAGCTCGTGTTCGTAAGAACACTGAAGCTCGTCGTAAGGGCAGACATTGTGGTTTTGGTAAAAGACGTGGTACAGCTAATGCTCGTACACCAAGAAAGGTAAATATAATATATTTTATCATCTATTTTAAGAAATAATATATATAATAATAAGAACATAAAAAATTCATATAACTTAAATTTGTCTTAATTACTAATCATCAATATTGTACTAATTATTGCTGCAATATTTTTTAGGAACTTTGGATTCAAAGAATGCGAGTTCTTAGGCGCCTGTTAAAAAAATACAGGGAAACAAAAAAAATTGATCGTCATCTTTACCATTCATTATATATGAAAGCTAAAGGAAACGTGTTCAAAAATAAACGTGTGCTTATGGAATTCATCCATAAAAAGAAAGCAGAAAAGGCTCGTACTGAAATGTTACAAGATCAGGCTGAGGCTAGAAGAACTAAGGTGAAAGAAGCACGCAAACGCCGTGCAGAACGCATTGCTGTCAAAAAACAAGAACTTCTACAAGCTTACCAACGCGAAGACGAAGCTGCCTTGCAACAAAAAAAATAAATCGTTAAGGATATCGAGATTTATAATCGATATTTGTAAATAAAATAATGGAAAATCTAAAAACTTTTGTGTCTTTTGTTCAATTTCCTAAATTTTAATACATAATCTTTGTCAAATTCATAATTTTAATTGTATACTTGAAATTTTTAATAGCATTGCTTAAAATTGGATTTCATATATTTTGTTTTTAAATCATTAAAATAATCACCTTAACTAACGGCATTGTTGGGAAATGACTAATTTGAGTGATTCAAAATTCATATCACCTGTTGCTGAAAGCTGAGTTCTAACCTAAAAACTGGACGATAACGGATTAAATATAAGCAAGTAAAATGTCGTGCAAAAATAAAGGACTTTTAATTAAATGTAAAATTGAAAAATTGTTTAACAATCCTAAAGATGCTTTAAATGAAAGCCTCCGTGGGATCGCAATGGTTAATACAGGGGTTGTTGTTTTAAATGGATACAATGCTATTTTACGCAGAGATTATTGTAATATGGATAACAAAGTATGCCAATTTATATCTAATTTATATTTTTATTTAAATAAATAGTAGTATAAGTATTGTCAGTGATATTTCAATTATGATTGGAAAATTGGAATGTTTTTTAAGTATTTTTAATATTTTATTGTTTCTTAATCTATAAATATTTCCACAGAAGATAATTTTTGATTCATTTTTTTATAAATAGAACTTTTTATTTAGATATTAAATTCATACACTGATTTCTAATTTTTATAAAAAAAATTGACGTATATTTCAGCAAAATATTCCAAACTGTAGTTATTACATAAAGTAATATCCCAGCAGTCGAGAATTACTTCGAATATCAAAGCTGAAATTGTGCTTATGCCCAAATTACAATTAGAGAAAGACTTTTCAAATTGTAATAAATAAATTTTAATTGTAACAGCAATGGCGAACTAAATTTTAATTGAAACAAAATTTGTTGTAAACTAATATATGGGTTGTGTTATTTAGGCATTTATGTAGAAATCAATTGAATGCATTGTAATTGTAATGGTAATTGCAATAGTAAATTTAGAATTTTATAAGATTAATTTCAATCTATCTATCATGAAATTAATAAAAGAAATTTATCTGAAAGGTGAAAATATTATCTGGTGGAGTATCAGGCAATGAGCCAACTCACTCCGGCTTTG